>VZTV01114907.1:0-26025 GCA_013400875.1 Anhinga rufa
CAGCCAGGACAGCTGACCCAAAACTGACCAAAGCGATATTCCGTACCATAGGCTGTCCACTCAGCAATAAAAGCTAAAAGAAAGGAGGAGGAAGGGGGGGCATTCATTATTTATGTTTGTCTTTGGGAGCAATTGCTACCCGTACTGAAGCCCTACTTCCCAGGAAGTGGCTGGACATCACCTGCTGACTGGAAGCAGAGAATAAATATTTGTTTTCCTTTTGCTTCCGTGCGTGGACTTTGCTTTTGCTTTTATTAAACTGCCTTTATCTTGACACACGAGGGATTTTTTTTCATCTCATTTTCGCCCCCTGCCCCATCCAGCCAGAGTTACATGGGTTCGGTCTAATCCCTTGTATACTTTAACCTGCTGCTTTTACCATCCAGAGGACATACACGCCTGTTCTTGGCTCTAGCTCCAACTCCCTGTCTGACACTGGGCAGGCACTCACCTCTCCATGACATAATCCTGCAGATCTGCTTGTTTTTCTCTTCCTTTATGGGAAGATAACAGACTAATACAGGTGATGCCGTTTGAGAGCCATGGGCAAGGACACTAGGTTGCTCGCTGATGGTAAACTTGCTGGGTTTTTAACCTAATTTGCAGAATATGGTGGTTTTCCTTGAGAGTGAGTAAACTGTACCACCAGTCACGAAGCCTAAACTTCTTGTGTGAGTTATGATGGGAATGCCGGGTGGTGCACATTGTAATGTGTTTGCCTCAGCTCTGCCAACCCCACAGACAGCAAGGATTTTTCCCCAAAGACTGCTGCCTCCTGAGAAGGCACCCTCCTGCCTCAAAACTTTCTGGATCTTCCCCAGAAGCAGACCGTGGCATGAACCTCCATCTCACCCTCTCTGGGTTGAGTCTCTCTTTGTGCCCATGTACAGCTGGTTCCTCATTTGCATATTTGCACATTTGCAATTTTCCTCTGAAATGGGGAAGTCAGCTCTAGTTCAAGAAAGCTCTATCTTTCTTCAGAAAATCTCCAACCCCCTTGGTACCTCTTTCCAGCTGTAGGAGAAGGAGTCAACAGTCATCTCCCGAGCCTGTCCCTCCTCACCCTTCACAGGTCCCCTAAGGACATGACAGCTACAGATACCTACAACTTGTCCTTGGACCTTCACAGGCTGCCGCATGCCGGGCAGCACTGGGGCTGGAGTGTCTGTAAACTCAATCTTTCAAGTGTTTCATGTGAATTATGTTCATCCCATGTTCCATGTGAATTAACAAGTAGCTGTTGGCCAGATGACACATATATCTGTCCTCTTTCACCTTGATCTCTGCCACCCTGCTGAGAACCCACTGATTTCTAAAGGGTAGTAGCTGATTCAGGTGGTGGTAGCCAGGAGGTGAGGATGGTCTGGGCTATGACACCTCGGAGTCTGACCACTGAGGTCTGGCACACCCCTGCTTTGTCACTGTCACTCCCTGCTGCCCTGCAGAGAGGTCCCAGAGAATACAGGGGCTCATGCTCTGCTCCCTGTTCCACCTTTGATTCATGCAGGACCCAAGGCAAGTCCTACTGGCCATCTCATGGATCTGTTTCCACACCCTCATCTATGTATGAAAAGTGGTGATTGTTGCAACATGGCCTTATATAAATGTCCATGTCTAAGCCTAGCTCTCCCATCCACTGAGGGATTGTCTCTGATAAGGACATACGCCAGTTGGAAGGGTTTGCATCTCTCAGCTCAAGAGGGCACCTAGCAGATGCAGACATTCAGGGAAGGGGTGAGGCTCTGCAGGGGCAAGAGAAGCTAGTGGGAAGCTTTGTGTTTGATACACTATTCTGATGTTAGAATAAGGAAATAAAAAAGTCCTAATTACCCAAGATCAATAGAGAACTGAAGGGTTTTTTTCCAGTCTGTATCTTAAACCTGCCGATCTATCTGCCAACTTCAGCAAATAGTTCTAGTACTTGGGGCTGGAATCTTTGCAATGAACGGTGCTCTATTAGTGCAGCACCAGACCTGAATATACCAAGGTGGGGGGAAATAAAAAAAAAAGGTGATGCATCCCACTAGCAGAATTCATGAGAAGTGCCCACATCCAATACCTAGGCACCACCGTTATTCACAAAGTCACTTTAGACTGTGCCAGGGGACACTGTCCATCTACTCCTCTGTTTCTGGTGCTGTACATGGGCATGGCAGCCTCCCAACTTTGCCCAGGAGCTCTGGTGAACTTTACTGGTGGGGTCTTCAGGCCTGGCCATCAGCTGCCAGATTTAGCAGATGGGGTGGAAGGGAGTGCTAACCTGCACATCCTCCTCCACTGCAAAGCCCTGCACAGAAGATGGGTTTGAGCTAAGGGCCTGCGCTCTGACCTGGAGGGATGAATGCAAGGACATGCACTACGTTGTTAAGTCTGCTGGAAATCTCTGAGAAAGGTGGGCTGTGGGAGATGGCAGTGCCATCTCCTGGCCCCAATGGCACTTGGTAGAGCTCATCTGTCTTTGCATTAGTAGCCTGTACAGTGCCAATGCCAAGGTCCTTCAGGGAATCAGAAGAAAACTGTTGTTCCTCTCGTTTGTCAAGCCAGACAAAATCCAGCTAGAAGAGAGCATGGCACCATTCCCCACTATATTTACTCAATACCCACTTTGCTCTTCAGCCTACAGAACTTGAGCTCATATCTCCTGTATACTTGTGAGATGTCCGAAGCCCTAGACTCTGGAGTACTGTGTGGGGGATCTCACTCGGCCTCTCCTGTTGAAGTGGTTCCCCTTTGTATAAAACACCTAAATATTCTCCACGCCAGCAGAAGGAAGAGCAGGTGCAGTGGTTGGGGTGCAGGCTGGTGGGTGTGGGTCCCATTCCCTGCTGCAGCAGGCTGCACTGCGTTACCAAAATCCCTGGTGCCTGTAGCCTAAGCACTACCACGTACAGTAGTACACCAGATGATAATCCCAAGTGGTTTATATCATCAACTCCATTGTATGCAGACTAGATGTGGAAGTAACCAGCTGCATAGCAGAGCATGGCCGGGGCAACTGTGGACTCTGCTCCCAGTCTACACTCTCTGCCATGGGCCATACTCTTTACTGACTCATGGCTGCAAGGTGCAAGGACTACAAGCTATCACAAGCTATGCCATCAGAAAAAATATATTCCAAGAGGAATAGTACTAACAAAGTATATTTTCTGCTTACCACAATCGAAAGGATTCAGCACGATATATCCATCTTCAGCTTTAGGAAAGCAGTGATGAGTGTTTTAGTGAGGATGCTTGGTCTTCTACGTGTTTCTCTGCCCTGGGGCTGGAAGGTCTCCACGCAGGCAGCTCTCAAGAACAGGACACCAGAGTGGGAGCAATTGCAGCATGACTGCAGAGTCACTAGAGAAGAGGAAACGTGTGACATCAGCTTAAAGGAAATGAGAAATAAAATAAGCTGTAGAGGAAAAGCAATTAACCACAGCAAAGATCTGGAAAGTCCTTAAAGCTTTCCTCAAAGTATCTCTGCTTCTGGTGATCCTGAAAAAGGGCAGTTAGGATTTTCCTCTAAAGGCAGAATAGGAATCCACTCCGTGTCCCTGGTTAGATCTGGGATTGGACAGCATTTGAGTATCCTTCTTCCAAATAGATGACAGGCAGAAGCCAGAAGAGCTTTCACTTAATAACTTCAAGGAAAGGAAGTGCCAGGAAACTCACATATCCTATGGACAGATGCATTCTCTAGCAGTTTCCTTCACACCTGTGCTGGGGCTAAATAGACCCAGAAATCCAGCCATCCCAAGTCTCCTTTTATCTCAGGGACCTTCAGTGGACACTGAGACACCTCATCATGGCAGGTCTTCACCTGGCCCATCCACCTTCACATCATGACCACCATTATTTGTGGCAGCCTGAAGACTCATCACAATGATGCAAGTTGGTGGAGTGCTCATGGAGACACCGGTGAGAAGCAAAGCTGCACACATGGTCCCAGTGAAGCTGTAAATCCTAAATTGTAGCCTCCATGCAGACACTGCTCTTCCACCTGCATACAGTGTAGATGTGAGCCTGGAGCATCTGCACAAATCTTACACCTGCAAACACCTACAGGAACTGGGACACCGAGTCTGGTGCCTGGGTTCAGTGTGAAACACAGGATCAGAGCCGCAAAGTCCATTACCAGCACAAAGAGGTGCCTGAGCCTGCAACAAGGCTGCTGAGGAACAACGTGGGCCCAAGTGGAAGCAGAAGAGGACAGTCTTCATTGGTGCTCCCCTGGAAAGGTTGGCTCTCCTGGCTCTTCTCATGAAATGCCATCTATGGCAAACAGCCCATGGCAGGCCCTGGCAATGTCCATGCTGTGAGGAGCACCAGAGACCCCCATGGTGTGGTGTCATGTCCTGGGAGAGCCATCAGGGACAGGCTGAGGGTTGTGTCCCCTGGGCCACATTAGTTGAGGGCACCAGCCAAACTTCTCCAAGAGCCAGGAGCTGGCATAGACACACCTTCAAGTCAGGCTTTTGCTGTTGGGCTGGTGAGCCCTGGCTCTGAGCCAGTACACAGCAACCTCCTCACCAGCCAGGGAGATTGGGCACTGGTAGAGGGGGCAAGGTAGACGGCAGCAATGCTGCTCTGCCAAGACGCTGACTTTTGCTTTGCCTGGCCTCCGGCATCTTGAGGCAATGGGCTGTGCAGCATCAGGACAAGCCAGCACAGTGTCAGAACCCACCCTCTGTCCATGCTCATGGCTGGATGTCCCCAGCCAGGGGTCTGCAAAGCCCCAGCACCAATCTGGGCTTCTTCGCCTGGGTCAGCTCTTCCCTGGCTCTTCTCCAGAGGGTGCAGATGGTCTTTCTTGGGACCATTATAGAGGGAAGCACCTGACGTGCCTTTCAGCATGGTGAGCAGAGGCAGGCTGTGCACCCAGGTGCCTGGCAGCCACCAGGAGCCCCAAACGAGCTCCCAGCCTATTAGGGTGTTGTGCAAGTGCTCAGCAAACTGCTGTGCAAACCAGGATGTCCTGCTGCTCCAGGCCCTGCTTGGAGGAAGCTCCAAAACACCCAGAGGTGCATGGAGACCACAACCACAGCTGGACATGCCCTGAACTGCTGCAGGAGCACCCTTGTCCCCCATGGCAACAGCACGGGGTATCCAAGGGACTCAGAAGCCACATGAGCTGAGCGGGACCCAAACTCCTCCAGCATGAGGGAGTCCCGCAGTGACTGCACTGCATGGGGTGGAAGACCCTGCTCTACCCTGCCCTGCCTCAGCAGGCTGGCTGTGTGGAACAGGAGACCAGGGAACACCCAGGCTTTGTCTCTGCCAGGCCATGTCAGGGTGACCTGAGGCTCACTGGGGTGAGATGAGGCTCCTGCAGTGATGCTACAGATCTGTGCTGGGATGGAGGCTGCAGCAGTCCCCTTCCCTCCGCCACCCACCACCCGCTGTCCTCCCTCCTTCCCCCTTCCCCATCAGCCGCTGTAAAGATGTTCTGAGGAACCTGACCCTTCATGGACTGAACAGAGCCCCAGTTATGCCTGCAATACTGCTTCCAGGAGCTCAAATTAAAAACAAAGTAAAAGCATGCTCATGGGGTTGGCTGGCAGCCAGTCCATGCCTTGCAGAAGAGCAGCCAGTAAGGATTTCTGGTCATGGAGGGAAGGGAAGCGCTTGCAAAGGCTGTAGCAATGGCCAAACAAAACTTGCTGTCCTGCTGCAGCCAAGTTCTTAGAGGAAATGGAAGCCCAGGAGGTTTTGGGCTGGGGAGGAGCTCTCATCATAAATCTTCATCCTTCCTCTGCTCAGCCCTGTGTCTACTGTGCCACTGATGGGGCACATGCATGTCACCGAAGTTCAGCAAAAAAGACCTTTCGTAAAACCCAGAGAACCAAACAACAAATGCACACCAAGTTCAGTGGTGAAGGACACAAGGAGACCTGATGGGTGGAAGCTCTAGGAGTGACACAAGCTTTGCTTTCTGATTTAAGCACTCCCACTGGAGTCAGGACACCTCTAACTGCCCCGATCTGGGACCTGACCACGTCCGTGCCAGGCAGCGCCTCCTCGCTACTCTCCAGATTTACTCATTTTTCAGCTTTGCCTCAAATGCTCGGGTTAGGCCGCAAGCTATTGAGATTCACAGAAATGCCCAGAGCAACTGCTTGGTCATGGAGACTGGCCTCTTACACTTATCCACCTCTTAATAAGTTGAGCAGTTCCCTTCTCATCATCTCCATTTTCAGCTGTTGCATGTGAAGCATGAAAAGTAGAAGGGGACCCAGATTCAGCACTCCCAGTACCAAGGCAATGAAGGAAGGGTGAACGTAGTCTGCCCCATCCTTCCTGAACTGCCTTGTGTCTGTTTTGCACTGAGAGGTCCCATTACCCCTGTAAAGCACCCGCAGCCAGCACACCTCTGCTCACATCCCTTCCAGCTTGGGGACCCTGCTCCCCTGCTCTCCTGGGACTGCTGACTGTTTCTGAGTGCATAACTTTGAATCTTGTACTAAGATATATTTTGTGTGCGGTGGCCTGGCTTATTAAGTGGCCCTGGCAGTTTTTGACTGCCCTGCCCTCAGTGTTATTTACCACTCTTCCAGCCCAGGGGATGCACACAAAGTCTGACAACACTGAATGCCAAGCAAGGCCAAGTTGAAAAAAAATATCTTGAATATGCTTTACTTTTATCCATCAAACTTGCAATCTAATAAAAAAAATAAAAAAGCCTCTTTTTCTAGAACTTATTCCCATGCAATGCTGTTAACTAGCATTAATGGTACTTTAGGTTGTTCTATCAGGATGCTGGATGCTGGAGCAGGTCTTCCAAATGACATGTTGTGGGGACAACTTCATGCAAGCTGGTTGGCAGGAAGCGGGCTGTTCCCCTTGGTTCTGGCACCGTATCACCGTATCAGCACTCTCATGGCAAGCGCATGCTGCGGTGAAAGATGCACGCTGCCTCCTTGTACAGGCTGTCTGCCTCTGGCAAGTTTTCTTGGGGCCGTTTCCTTCTTAGATGGAGCCCTTTAGCAACATACCCGCTTTTGATGACCATATATAAATTTTGCAGGTTATCAGAAACTCTTTTGGTTTTGAAAATACGGTATTATAAGCAAATATCCAGAGATCTCTTTCTAAGAGTAAAATCACACTGATTTAGTGGAGAAGAACTCTCCATGGAGAGCAAACAGAGGAGCAGCATTTTAGCCGACAGGCTCTGTCTGCATGCACTGTTGACTGCCCTGTTCAGTGACAAGAGCAGTGAACAAGGACAAGATGAAATGCCAATGTGAAGCTTGTGAAAGCACCAGCCACTTCCACCAGGCTTAGAGCTGTGCGGTATGTGCAGTGTGCAGAACCAGCACACAGGTGAGCGTGATCCCTGCCAGTCCCAGTTACCAGGATGTGTCCTCAAGTGCCAGGACAGGTCTTTGAAAGGACATGGAGTTCCTTTCGAGCCGGAGAGGCTGATGATCTGACGCTAAGCATTACTGTCTGTGAGTTTCCACTACTCATCTGCACATTTCCTCCTGCTTGTTGCAGGAAAGAAATACTAAATAAACTCTGTAGCTTTCCCCTGCAAGTATTTCAGAGCCCAGCACAGCGTGTCCCCACCTTATTACCAACTCTGCAGGAATGTGCCCCAGAGCTTGGGTTGCTCGCAGGGAAATACACCCACCCCAGTGGCTGAGAGCCCCTCCTTGAGCAGCGAGCAGCGATGCTTCCTGGTAGCCATCTGACAACTGCAAGGCAGGTCACAGCGTCCGCTGCTCACAGGGGTGCCGCTGGGATAACCCAGCCTGGCAGGAAATGTCACTGCAGGGAGCCAGGCTGCCTCCCTGGCAGGTGAAGCAGGGAGCAGGGCAGACTCCAGCTGGTTTTGGCAGGTGGTGCCCAAGTCCAGCCCCAACGCACCAGGCAGGAGGGGGATCTCTGTGAGCTGCCGCATCAGGGTTTGTATGTTGCAGCCCCAGGCTGTCAGGGTTTGCATGCTGCAGCCCCAGGCTGTCGTAGCTCTGCCAGAGGGGAAAACGATGCCTTCACTGAGCTGTCCATGGCCAGGTCACTCTGCTGCTGCTGCTCCACGCTGCAGCAAGTTACCTCCCAACAGCAGCTGCCTGCCCTCTGCCCTGGGCAGGCTCTGCCCTGTCCCCCTGCCCCAGCCTGACAGGGGCAAGGGCAGGGGCCATGCACCAGCAGGATGAGGGACCTGGGCTCCTTGAGAGGCTCCAAGCGTTGCCTCCTCTTCCTCACAGGAGGAAGGTCCATGGCAGGGCTCCTAACCTTGCTTTGCAGCATCCAAGCAAAGCTGGGGTCGTTCTTGCCATCCAGGGGTGGGACAGGACCCAGACAAGTGCAGTCACCATCCCCACAGCCCCAAAGGCAATGGCAGCACTAGCCTGACGCATGCCATCACAACGCACCTCGTCCCTGCTTGCTGGGTGCAGGGAGCGAGCATGCGTCTTCCCAGCGCGCCTGGACAGGGAGGACAGCGAGTGGCTCTGAAGCCCCTGGAGCTGAGATGCCACAGCTCAGAGACCCAGGGGGAACATGCAGCCAGCCCTGAGACACCGAGACACAGAAGGAGCCTGTGGAGCTTGGGGAGGGAAGCCAGCACCCTGGAAGAGCAAGCAGAAGAGAAAGGCACCTCTTACCTCAGGGCCACAGAGCACCTGGCCCAGCAGACCCAGCCCGCCAGGTCCCTGATGCAAGCAGAGCCACCAGTAGGGCCGAGCCATCAGCATGCTCCTGTCCGGGAAGAGGCTCAGACGGGAAGGAGGGCGCGCTCGCAGGTGAGTGACTCACTTCCCTCTTGGCACTTGCGACATGGCTCAGACGCGCCCCATCTGCGCCCTGGAGCTTGACACTGACTCCTGCAGCCCTTCCTCTAGCAGGCCATGGTAGGGAATCAGCGGTGGAGGCTCTGTGCTGGCCAGGGGCTTGTCACGCTCCAGCATCACCCGGTGCCTCGCAGGCCTGAGATGGGGTGGCCCGGCCCTGCCCTGCAGCAGTTCCAGGGCAGGGTTGCTCCCCAGCCTGGCCGGGGTTGCAGAAATGGTCTGGGCTTGGCAAGGGGGGCCAGCACCCTCGGCAGATCCATCCTCTGGGTTTCTCATTTCCTCCCAGATACTGGGACTGAGAGCCAGCACAGCGGCAAGTGCTTGTTCAAATGCTTCCATTGGAGGTAGAGACCTGCTGCAGCAGGGCAAAGCGTCAGGATGAGACCGCTTTGCTGTATGACTCCTGGTATGGGTAAACATTAGCCAGAAATATATTCCAGGCTGTGGCAGCTACTTTCCTTGCCCTCTCTGCAGCATTATAAACCCCGCTTCGGTTCTTGTGCTCCTTCAGCCTGGGAAGAAAGGGTGGAGGGATGCATGGGGACCCACTGCCTCTTGCTACTGCAGTCCCAGGGCAGCAGCTTTGGCATCGCTCTGCTCAAGTTTCACATGGGATTTCCCCAGACATGTACCTGGCACTGGCATCACTTAGGTCATGGGCATAATATCCAGTGAGTCACCCGTGTTATAACAAGAAATCGTATGTGTTTCTGTCCCCTCCCTTTATTCACCATGGGTTGTTTAACAAGGAAATGTTGTTGGGTTCTCTTTGCTGTTAGGAACCGACACTGGTTTCTGCAAGGAAGGCATGAGGCTTCTGAGACAGCCCTGAAGGGCAGACAGTCACAGCTGGTCGATGCACAGAAGCATGTTGAGCATGTCCGAGCAGGCACACAACCTGCACTGCCATCAGAAGGAACTAGCTGTTTGCACATCCTGCAGTCCCCCCATCCAGGCCTGCCAGACACGTAGCTGCAGTATGCAGAGCTGCAAAAAATACCCCCATTTCCCAACCAAACAGAAAAGCTGCACCAGTCTATGGTGCAGGTAAGTTCTGGCCTCTCTAAACAGAGAAGGTTGCCAACACCCTTTTGTGAATAAGGAAAACTAGGCTATGCTCGGAGGAGCGTGGCCAGCAGAATGAGAACAGTTAAAATTCCCTCTGCTTGGTACTGGTGATGCTGCACCTGAAACAGTGTGTGCAACTCAAAAGGGACATGGAGAACTGGAGAGGGATGGGCAGAGAGCTGCCACCACAGTCTGAGCCCTGGTACATGTCCTACAAAGAGAGCTGGGCTGGGACAGCCTGCAGGACAAGGGACAATCTGATCACTGCCTGCAGTTGTTGAAAGTTGCAAAGAGGATGGAAGCGAACCCTTCTCAGCAGTGGCAAATGGTGTGACAAGGGGCCATAGGCACAAACTGGGGGGCAGGGCAGTCAGGATGAACACTGTTGAAATATTTTTGCTAGAAGGGCTGTGCATCCCGGGGACAGGAACGCAGAGAGGCCAAGGGTCTGATCCTTACCACTTGGCTAGATAAAGCCACAGCTGACCTCACCTACCATTAGTGACAGCCCCACTTCAAACACAAGGTTGAGTTAAAGACCTGCAGAAGTCCTTCCCCAAAACATTTCAGTTCTGTGATTTGAACTGCAACAATTGCACTGGCATGTGTACCAGTGTTATTTTCCTTTGCAGGTCCTCTCCATGTCATCAAAATGCCCTCCTGGGTGGAAACCCCGTTCCACCCAGAAAAACTGTTACAAAAATGCCCGGGCAGGGTCTGCTGGCATTTGAAAAGGAAGTAATTTGGCCAGACCTGAGATGATGGGTGACACGTAAATCCCATTGATTATTTTCAGGTTACATCCTTGTTTGCTTCAATGAGAATCCAGTAGTGGCTGTGAAGCAGGGGACTTTCACCTTAATGTTAATATTAATGCTATGTCTGGACTTCCCTGCCGCTGCAGGACAACTGAATATCCCCGAAAGGGGGTATGAATGAAGCAGGTGGCCAGGGAGGCCAATAATGCAGGAGTCCATTTTAATGGCACTGAATAGGCAGAGGCAGAGATCTCCTGCTACAAGAGAAAGACCTAATTGCCCCAAAGTACATGTCCATTCTTGCCCTGAGAGCCCAAAGGTCTCCAGCTGGTGTGACAGGGAGGCTTCCTAGCAGGAAGGCTGCCGAGCCTCAATAGTGAGGCAGCTCAGCTACATCCTAGATCTACCTAAAGTGTGCATGGTGCTTGCTGCAGTGCTGAGATTGGAGCAGGAAAGATGGGAGCCCAGCCTAGAGCAGCAGCACTCCCAAACATCTGCCCATTTTGTGCACGACACGAAGCTGGGGCTGTGAGAGCTTTACCTTTCAAGGAGCAAAAGGAGTTACCCCAGAGCTTAAGGCAGGGGAGCCCCAGCAGCCAGAGGTGCACTTCCAGCAGGAGTTCTGGAAAACAAAAACAAGGAGGTTTTGAACCCAGCTGGCACAGCCCCTCACACTGTTGGGCCCAGGCATGCTGTGCTGGTGCACGAGGGACAATGCCCCTTTTCTGCTTGTGAATTGTAGGGCTCAGTTGCCCGAGCAGGGGAGGCCTTGCTCACACAGCAGCTCACACCTCTTGCAGCTTACAAGAGGAAAAGGAAGCCAAGACAGCCCATTTGCTCTAGATAACACACTGCAACTGCCCAACTCTTTCTGAGGGAAACTTCTTATATTAAGGCCAAACTCTCACTGTTTCCCGTTTCAGTTGTTTTAAGAGGGCAGAGAAAGACTAGCAAAAGAGACTCTCATCTGGAAGAAGAGGAGAGCACAAGCCCTTGATCTCTCCCACCTAGGTTCCCAACACTACGCTGGCTGTAGTTAATTCCCCAGAACTACAGTTACGCTCCCGAAATACAAGACACGTACAGTGAAAGAGTTGTTACTGCCCAAGGAGAAGGGGTGGAAGAAAGGGGTTTTCCATGCATTTACAAAGACAGCATCTCTTTGGGGAAGCGGAGGGCTGGAGGAAGACCCAGCCACACAGACAGCGTAAGAACGATGATACTGGATCCAGGCCATCTAGTTCAGTACTTCATGTCCAACAGCAGCTGGCAGATGATTATCAACGAAGAAAGCGAACACAGTGCAATACATCCCTCATCGTACGCTGCCAGCACCTGCCAATACAGGGCAGAGACTCCCACAGCTAGCAGTTACACCGGGATCTTTACATAGCTTGATGGCATGTATTTGTGTGAACACGTATGTAGATGAAAATTAGAAACTTCTGACCTCAATAATAGTCTATGCTGAGTTCTACAACCCACTGCAGGAAAAGCATTTCTGTGTCTTTTCAACCCATTTCTTGCTATTTCCCTCCAAAACCTCTTGTTCTCAGGTTAAGGAAAAGAGTAGTTTTTGATACCCTGGCTCTCCCCTGTACCATTGCTTGTTTCCTTTTGAAAGGCTGTGCAGTAAAGCATGTATATAAATGGGCATCCACGTAAACTGTAAGGCATGGCCACAACGTGGCTTTGTAGCGGGGAAGACGGTATTGGCCATTTTACTCTCTGTCTCTGCCAACAGTATTCTCTGTTTTATACAGTCCCTGTGGCTGAATGACTAAGAAATGGATCCTGAGCAGCAGTAGCTAATTTAGAGCACATTGCTGTGTTTGCCAGACTAAGATAAATGTTAAGTAACACATTGGTTTATGTCTTATCAAGAATAGATTTAATCTCTGGCTGATCACCAGAATTTTTTATAGCTCACCAAAGTTTTTTATAGCTGCCATAACTTGGTCTAGCCTTTACTGAATAGTTTTTCTACCTGGTGAAATCTAGCTAATCTGGTGAACATCTGGTGAAATCTGGACCTAGGGCTGTCTCCGTGCTCAGGGGACCCTCCACCCTCATCCCTAGACTACAAAGTAGCGCCAGACAGGAAGGTCCTGCGCTCTGTCCCCTTTAATCCACCAGTGTGAGTAGGTTCCGGTTGCAGTTTCCCGGGAGTAACTTGCAAAGGTTCTTTCCCATCCCTCTACTGCTGAACAGGAGATACACCCTTGCAAATTGCATATGAAGAGGAAGGGAACCTCCCTGCCTCAGAAGGGAACCAAGAGCTTCAGGAGTGTTCCCTAGACTCCAAGAAAGCAGCAAGGAGCTGAGCCAGACTGTGGTAGACCCCTGTGTACATTCTGTGGGAACTGGACACAGAGGACAAATTATTTCCACAGAAAACCAAAGCCAAGACCCTACTGAAAGGTGCTTCTGTAGCTATCGGGTACCTTTTCTCCTTCCAAAAGAAAAAGAATTACTCCTTATTCCCACCAATGTGTTTTCTTGTCCTGCATATCAAGGACAAATATTTCAGTCTGCGACGACCACTGACCCAAAAAGAGCTCCATGGAGGAAGGAGGCCTAGAGATCTCTCCATCTACGACATCTCTACCTCTTGAAATTAAATGCTTCATTCAATCCATCCCAGTGCCTTGGCATGTGCTGCAGAGGCCAGGTAATAGCCCAGCCTGCATCTGTGGGGGTCCACATTGTGCATCACTTATTTTCCACCCAGTCAGTTCAAAACAGTTTCCTTTTACAAAGCCTGAATACAAGGATCAAAATTAATCTCCCAGGTTCCCTCCAGTGGAGCAGGGAAAGATCTAGCAAAGGGCCAGGTATTTTGCTGCCACTAAAGCCTGCCTGGCAGATGGGAAGCTTCATGGAACTTGGCTGAGTAGATAAGACAGGAGAAATACTGCATATTCAGACATAGAAGTGTATCATGTGCAGGACAGGAAGAAAAGGAAACAGGAACAGCTAAATTGACAATGAAACAGCATTGTTCTAAGTGACAACGTTTTGCTGTCCCAACCGAGTCATATCCAGTAGAAAAAATTACGCTAACTGCAGAAGCCCATAGGCCTAGTACTTCAATGGCTTTGACCACAGGCTGCGCTCCTCAAGACCCTGTGGTAAGCCATTCCACTGGTCAAATTCTCATAAACAGACATGACTTTGAGAAGCAGAAGCATAACGTGTCTTATATTCTGAATGTGAGCCAGCAGCGTGCCCAGGTGGCCAAGGGGGCCAGCAGCACCCTGGCTTATATCAGGGATAGTGTGGCCAGCAGGAGCNAGGCTGTGGTGAGGGGGGGGTTGGTCTCTTCTCCCAAGTGACAGGATGAGAAGAAATGGCCTCAAGTTGTGCCAGGGGAGGTTGAGGTTGGATATGAGGAAAAATGTCTTTACTGCAAGAGTGGTCAGGCATTGGAACAGGCTGCCCAGAGAGGTGGGGGAGTCACCATCCCTGGAGGTATTAAAAAACCGTGTAGATGTGGCACTTCAGGGCATGGTTTAGGAGGCCTGGGGGTGTTGGGTTGATATGAAGACAGGCTGAGAGAGTTGGGGTTGTTCAGCCTGGCAAAGAGAAGGCTGTGGGGAGACCTTATTGTGGCGTTTCAGTACTGAAAGGGGGACTATAAGAAAGATGGAGACGATCTCTTTAGCAAGGCCTTTTGTGACAGAACAAGGGGTAACAGTTTTAAACTAAAGGAGGGTAGGTTTAGACCAGATATAAGGAAGAAACTTTTTACTATGGGGGTGGTGAAACACTGCCACAGGTTGCCCAGAGAGGTGGTTGATGCCCCATCCCTAGAAACATCCAAGGTCAGGTTGGACGGGGCTCTGAGCAACCTGGTCTAGTTGAAGATGTCCTTGCTCACTGCAGGGGGGTTGGACTAGATGGCCTGGAAAGGTCCCTTCCAACCTAAACCATTCTATGATTCTATGGTTGGATCTGATGATCTTAGAGGTCTTTTCCAACCTTAATGATTCTATGATTCTAATAAGTTTTTCAAGTTCTCACAGGAGTCATCCTGAGCTACCTGAAAAAAATTTAAAGATCTGAAAGGTCAGTACCATCGATCAGGAGAGACGTTAGACCATCTGAAAGCAAATGCTACTAGAAAGGCCAGTGTTTCAGTATTAAAAGGAAGGACTCCGGAACAAGAGTGACTGAGATTTCTCTGTAAGCTAGAAACACTTTGACAGGGGAACAAGAGACAAAGTGAGAGGGACAGCACATCCTCTGGGTGAGAGACTGCACTTAGAAATACTCTGACCATCTGAGGTACTGCCCAGCACTGCTCCTTTCTTACACCCAGGAAGCAGAAGATATTGCATCTGAGAGACAGCACCACAAAAGTTAACTGACATTTTCCCCAGAACAAATGTGGCTAATCATTGCCTTGACAAGGAAATTGTGTCCTACCAACGTGTTCCCAGTTAACAGAGGACCAGGCTCTGCCAACAAAAAGGAGTTTCAGTGCTTGAACAGAGCAAGGCTGCACAGCTCCCAGACCTCTCAGCCTACCTTAGTCTGCTGCTAGTTATTGTTTGGCTCTTGTGTGCCACCCAGACATCACCGATGTTATTTTTTAAGCTATGTTTTGCCCTTTGAGGTTCAGCTCAAGCTATCCATCTAGCAGGTTATACCTAGCAGGACAAATGAAGCAAAGAAACTTTGTATTCCTGTGTTCACACAGAAAATAGGCTACCGTTCTAAAAGCTACTTAATGTAAAAAAAAAAACACCCAAATACCTTAGTTTTATTAGGGAAGGATGTTTCACTTGACATCTGGTCACAGACCAGTGCATGAGAGAAGAAGAAACAGAGGCAAGTGGAGGGCACCAGCTACCTTTCAGCAGATTCGTCCAAGTCCTAGGCCCTGTCAGAAAGCACTGCCTTCCTTGGGAGCTGCTTTTCCTGCAGAAATCTATTTGGTAACACAACTTGATCATGTTGCTCCTCCCTACCAGGCAGAAATAGAAGGCAATTAATCAAAACTTTATGAGTTGAGAGACCAGAAGATGGAGGCATCTCTTCAGGGGCAGCAGAACCTATCTTTCTGAAGAGAGACCTTGCCAATACCTGAGATACAAAGAGCAGCACAAAGGATTGCGCTCATTTGAGGATGAGGGCACATAAGATAGCAAGTCCAAGTTAAAGGAGCTGGCTAATGGCAGTGAGGAAGGAAAGCAGTATCTTCATGGAGGCAGCTACCCACAGGACCCAAGTACGGGGATGGCCTTCAGGACAGATGGGAAGAGTTTGCAGAAGGGTCTCCAGAGGAGTCTGCCAGGCACATGTGAATCCATAGTATACTCCATTTTGAACACCTTTAAACAGTTGATAATCTCTTAAAAACTTACAATACACGAAGTAGCATTTTAAAAAAAATCAAAACTCATGTGTTTGAGCTCATCCCATAGCTCCGAGGAGTTACACTTCTAACAGGTGTCCAAGTCCTCCCAACCCATCCATGCTCCCCAAAGGCAGAGCAACAAGCTCAGCACAGACCCTGGCACACCTGCATCCACCCAGGCCGCATCCAGGGAAGAGATACCCCCACCCTGTCCTCCCAGGTGCCACTCTGCAGGACTGTCACTTCAAAATTCCAGTCAGAACAGACTTTGGGATGACAGCAGACCCTAATCAGTGTTCACACTCAAGAGCGGCAACATTTCAGTGGCCAGCACTCAATTCACCCACTTGCAATTGTATTTGTTAATAATTCCAAGAAAAAAAAACCAACAGTAACTTGGGTAAAAATTTATTTTACATACAGACCATTGCAACTTAACTATTCATCAAGAGAAGTTATTTTACCTTTACAGGAAGTGACCAGCTGGTCTGAGATTAACAGAAGTCTAAGCCTGAGAGCTGGGATTTTAGTCTGGAAATGAGATCTTGGGCAAAGGGTCCTTCCAAGCACCACTCAGTTCAGTGTGGAGCTGCAGGACTTTAACTGCAGGTCAGCTGCACTGCACAGTGATAGAAGCAGATTCCCAGAGTCAGTTCGGACCTTTCCGAAGCTGAACTTGCCGAGAAACTTGATGACTGGAAAAGTACGGATACGTTTCCAATATTTTGTTCAGCTCTCAAACTAGAAATGGAAGTGGTGAAACAGCACAATCTCTGTGAAGTACAAAACATCAAGTTACAGGGCAGCAGACAAACAGGACAGCAATAATCGTGGGGACCCTCCTAAGCCAAGTGTTCTACATGTAGCGGGTTCCTGGCCAAGTTCATACTATGGCCCTAGTTCAAATGGACAGAGTACAAAAAATACTTTGACCAATAATTAATTGTACTGGAAACAAACAGTCTACTAAAAAGCAATTCTTACTCTAGGTGCCAATGAGTCCTTAAAAGCAGGGAGGGGACTGAGGAGCTGCACTTGGGCAGTGCTGCCAGGATCATTCACGCTGCTCCATTTTTACTTTGGGAGGTCTCAGGAAGGTCCTGTTTTTCTTTTCTTTCTTCCCCTTTGTATTTGCCTGGAAATTTCTCCAGCTGTCCACACGACCATCTCGACTTTCCTGGGAACAACAGAGAGGAAATGTAGAGTTAAGTGCAAGAGCCAGAGAACAGGCAGTACATACAGTTTCAAGAGATCAACAGCAATTTCCCCCTTACCCAGCGTGTAGCACCCTGGCAGTCAGGACATACAGATGCTGTGAAGACCCAGAGCAACAGACAGAGCACAGTGGAACTACAAGTGAGCTTACAAACACCTGTATAAGCATTAGCTGGTCTGAACAGAACAAATCCTGGGATGATCCACTTCACAGTGTGGGATCCATACACTCAAAGCCCATCTGACCATAGCTGAGCCTGCAATACTGGTGCTGCACACAGGCTACCATAGCCTACAATCAAGTTTTACGGGTAACCAGTGACCTAGGCTAAGCAGCAATTAAAATTTCTGACTAGGGATGAGAATGAACTGCTGACAGAGCTGAAAAACACTACACCTTAATTTACCAGACCTGTTTCTGGAAAGGTGATACCAAAGCCCTATTGGTGGGCTCTTCTCCCCACACAACAACAAAACCCAGGACTGTGCAGGATCTTTTACTAAGTGTCTACTTAAATTATCTTATAGCACCTGCAGACAAAAAGTCTCTCTTTTCTCTAGGGGCATTCCCTGCAGCATGACCAAGAACTGCTGAGGCCCATCCCATAAATTAAGCTGCTGATTACCTCAAAGTTCTTCTGCCATTCTCGCTCTCGTTTAGCCTTCTCTTGTGCCTCAATTTCCTCTTCCCTCTGCCGCTTCCTGGAAGGGAAGCCACAAAGAAGTTATGAACCCACAAGCATCTACTTTAAAGAAACACAGTAATACTTTCAAAATGTCTCAGAAAGCTCTTTCGATTTCTTGGCAGATTAAAGTGCTTATCAGAAGAGATAAATATGCACACCTAAGATAGAGCAAACAGAACTTTATTTCAAATAATAAAAAGCAACGAGCAGAGAAGATGCTTTGGCACCACTGGTAGCATGCATGTACTTAATCAGTAATTCATCTCCTCTTGCTCAGCAAAACAAGTTGGACTCCTTCACGGCTCTAGTGATACATCCCTAGAACTATTGGGAGAACATGTTTTGAGAAGTTAATAAACACTTGAGCTGCTAGGTAAGAATGAAATTTCTTCCCCCTGCCCCTAATTTTCATGTGTCATCAAAAGTAGTGCCCAATGTCCCAGACTGCTTTCACTGACCAGTACAGAAACCCTGCTCTATGAAGTGCATCCACAGCCAGCACTCAGGCATCATGCAATCAAAACACCTAAACCAGTTCAGAATCATACATGCCACGGGGTATTTCTGGCACTTAATTAAAATAAAGAAAATCAATTCTTTGCATGCCAACAACATGCAGAAACATGTCACCATTTCACTGTTTGGGCTGGCCATCATATATAGACATAAGAGTATATAAGCATACCAAATACATCAATGTCTTAAATACAAGAGGTTAGATTTCCTGTTTGCATTTCTCAAGCACAGAGCATTACAATCCACAGGTTGCCCAGAGAAGTGGTGGAATCTACATCACCAGAAGTCAGCTTGACAGGACCCGTGTTAATCTAATCCAAGGCCCTGCTTTCAGCAGATGGTTGGACCAGNTCTCTGAGGAAGCATGAGGGGGGGAAAAGGAGCCTGAACTGCACAAGCAAAATGCTGCTCATACCTTTCATGCATTTCTTTAGCTTCTCTTTCTTTCCTCTTAATTTCCAGTTCAGCAAAGAGCTTCATCGTCTGTTTGTATACAGCTTGTTTGAACTGTAAAACACAAATCTGGTCTTAAAATAATGCCCATTAGTACAGTTAGAGAAGTCTCTTTTACATAAGAATATAAGAAGCATAAAAAGAATGTGAAGCGTATGTATGCTCATATAACCCCATATCCTGCCTTAGCAGTGGCATAGGAAAGGATATAAAACACTGCTGATTCAATTCTGGCCCTGACACTAGGAAACAACTACCTATATTAGTCTCATTTTCATTTGTAGTCACAAAGCTGTGCCTAAACAGAACGGTTCATTCCAAGCTCTCCTATTCTTCTGTTAAGTCTTGCAATGTTACATTTGACAATAAAAGGCAAAATGGTCACTGTTTAGATAGTAATTCGCAGCAGATCTTCTTGATGGGTTGTAAAAGTCTAGCATTAGCTTTCCAGTAGGAAATACTAGTATACTTAAGACAAACTTCATTACTAAAGAACAGCAAGAGACTTCTGAAAATCAATGGAAAATAAGAGGGTTTGGGGGTTAACTGTAGTGATATCAAGAGGAAAAAGTCACTTTGTAGGGGAAAAAAAAAGGTGACAACAGTAAGACTAATGATTTCAGTGTTTGATACGCATCTATCATTCTGTTAAAGCCTCTAGTATCACTTGACTTTTTCAGACTAGGAACCAGGTAAAAAGAACTAAGTTATCTCGTGCCTTTTTTAATAAAAATAATTTGTTGCAGGTCAGCACATCTGTCCTGAGTGCTATATGGAAGAAACAGCCAAAACAGCTCTTACTACAAAGTGTCAAAAGGAGCACATTTTAGACATGCTGCAGTGGGTTCTAGACGTGCCTCTGCTGACAGCAAGAATGCCACAGTTCCAGCATTAGAAATACAAGAATAAATTCAATTCAGGAAAGACTGCATGATGCACAAGCAACCAAGACTTGCTCCAAGAAAAGAATTGGGTGTTTTGATCTATATAATCTCATGATATATTTACTCTTTACACTACAGTTAAACTATTTTCTAAAATATTACCCAACGCAAGGTACTCTACAGTGGTTTATCAGAATTTTTTCCTCTGTATGTGTAAGGATTTACAACACTCTAACAAGTTTAATAAATACTTCCATAGTGGTTTTGACTCTTAATTCCTCCTAACATATTTTGTACTCCCCAGTTTCTCTGAACAGTATGACTTACAACTTCAGGATCATCCTCTTCTACAGTGGGAGGTTTTCCATCCTTCTTCAACTGCTTCTTTTTTTCTTTCACCTAAAGATTAAGAATAAAAATTTTATTAAGGATAAAAATAAGAGCCTAAAAAGTTTTATAGGGCTTACATACTTGTATCCAAGCAGTTCTGCATCCCCACTCCACTGTGGGGGAAGAACTCTGGGTGACAGTAAGTTCTTGATTTGGATCAATGTTTTATCTTAGACCAAAACCTCCTGGTTCTAGGTCCAGATAAACACACACAAGATCACTATCACATGATCTGTAGTAATTAAAAATACTATGTTAGATACTATTCATTCAACACAAGCCCTTTGTTGAGGTTTTTTCATTTGTTTTTAAGATATATTCATATCCAATATACATCATCCAAACCAGCAGGAGTTTTATTTTGCTTTGTAATATTCAAAAGACTAACAACAACAAGCAGAACAAAGTGTTCCTTGGTTTAGAGTATCTGAGTTCTCCCGTATCATCTGCTTTCTCAAGCTTGTTGTGTTTTAGACCACCCACACCACTCAACTAACTTCTCGGCCAATGCAACCCAAGCTCCTTTTCTTATCTTATAGGTCATTTTCCCCCAAACTTCCCAGTTTTCTGCTCTCACCACCTATTTTCTTCCACCTACACATATTTGAACTGCATCATTCATTCACAAACTTGAAAAAAATATTTAGGTCAGATCATGAGGTCTGACCTAATTATTTCAAGCGCTGAATTTCACTGAATTATCTTACACTGAGCTCAATAGCAGTCTTGGACAGAGCACATTTGTTCATGCCTTGAGGAGCTCAGTCACCTGCAGCTCACTTTTTAATGACCTAAACATGCAGCAGGTGTACAAAAAGCAAATTACAAAGGACTGATTACCACTCACCCCCACCCCTAGGTGTTCCTATGGAATACTTACAGTGTGTTCCACATATTCTTTTCCTGCTTGTATCACATCCAAGGCCCTCTTCTTTTGCTCCTGATCTAGCAGCAACTTGTATGCTTTATCTACGGCTAACAAAAAGCACAACATTAATAGCACCAGCAGTCACATTTACAAGGTATCACAAGGTTGCTACTTGTTGACGATACAAATTTTGCTTTGTAGAATTTGAGGGTTTTTGTATTTTTGTTTTTGTTTTGTTTTTTAATACATCTAGGTAAGTGATATCATGATATCATGACATAAAAATGAGATTTGGGGTACAGTAATGGCAGAAACTGTCAGACACTTTTTGGAGTTAGCAGGGTGGAAGTTATTGGTAGCAGGGTGGTAGTTATTGGTTATCCTACCAAGTGATTTAGTTATAGGGCACAAGGTAAGTTTAAGGTGCATAACACCTCACCATAATGCAAAGCATACACCTAAAACCACCATGTTACTTCTGTCACATGGTCTTTGAATAAAACCTAATGCACCGATCAAACAGTTTTTCTTGAGCAATCTCGAAACTTCATTGACTTGTTTGTTTCGTTGCAAACTGGCAATGCAAACACCGCCACCTAGTGAAATTCTCTGCTGAAATGCCACCCCACACATCATCTCCCTCATCTAAAGCTTCTGACGTCAGTGGGGCCTCCACCCCTAATAAACATTTAAACCAGCTACAGAAAAACAGCAATCCAAGTACTACCATACACCAGCCCAGGCAAAGGGTGAGAGCATTACCTTCAAATGCCTTCTGGGCTCTATCTGCATCATCTTGATTTTTGTCTGGATGCACCAATATTGACAACTGCAAGAGAAAGGATCTTGCTATCAAGATCATTGTAAAAGATGAAGAATATTTCAGAGATTTTTGTGAGAGGAGGGAAATGGTCTCACACAGAAGGAATCACAGGGGATTGCATTCCTTTGTATATGGACAAATCAGCTGACAACTTGAGAAAGTATGTATCAATAAAAGCTTGTAAATCAAATACAATTCCTGTAATAAACAGGCTGTCTGAAAAAAGCTGCAGCTTGGGATGTACAGAATATAAACACCCTTCACCCACAGTGCCTAGGGCCATTATGAACCCTTTGATCACCCAAGTTTTGTATCCTTGGTCTTAAGAAGAAACAAACTTACAAAGATCATCCTCAACTGAAGTTTACCTTTTACTCAACAACGTCTCCCAAGAAGTTCTCCGATGTCCCTAAGGCTGTCAAAATATTTAAGAGTGAGTAAGCTTTTCCTTAGGCTTCTTTACTGGAAGTTAAGAAAACTCCTGTACTCTTGGTCCATCAGAGACAGAACATTGATTGCTACCATCTTTAGGGCAACCTTAAATGGGCTGGAAAGCACATGCTCTCCACCTTCCTCTTCCAGAGAAAGAGAAGGCTCTTTCAAACTTTCTCCATATGGCATTCTTTTTTTCAGACCCCTTATTTTTGCTGTTGCTGTATCGACTCTCTAGTTTACCTGCATCTTTCCTAGTATAAGGTTCAAAACCAGTCAGTGCAGCAACTGGAAATGCATCAGTGCCGAAGAATGCAAAATAATTACTCCCTGAACCCTACACATGGTGCTTGCTAAGTCACAGGAAAAAGGTTTGCCTCGGGTCCTAAACAGCAGCATGCTGCTGATTTACTCTGTGATTTGCTACAGCCAACGTCTTTTCTTTCTGTTGGCTGTTCCACATTCTGCATTTAGATGTTTGAGTTCTTCAGTATACAATTCCATGCACTTTTTTCATTTCATCACACTGACTTCAAAACATTTCCCTGTGGTATTCTATCAGCCTAAAGCTAAGACAGACCCAGTTTATTGATTCACAGAACTGAGAAGTCAGCAACAGACTAAAAGGTTATCCTCCCACTTTCCACATACAGACGTAGCCCATATCCCATCACTAACTTGGCAGGCAAGTTCCTCTGTCAGCTAGCACAGCTTCCTGTCTAAAGACAGCTCCTGATATTTACATTGCTAATTCAGGTGGGAGGCTACAGCCCTCCAAATACCATGTTTCTTTGCTGCATGCACTGATTATATTCAAATTTCTCCTGCAGATCTGTCAGCAGAGTAAGTCTGGAGTAATGCTTCCTGTGTTGCACAGGGCAATGCAGATGGGTCAGTGAGCAGGGCTGCTGCTGCTCCAGGTAATCCAGTCACCAAAAATGACTGCTGAAATCCTTAAAGAAACCTCACAGAAAATACACTTCTGGATCCAAGTCCATATATTTGAGAAAAATACCTTTTCTCAGTTCTGAATTTCTGACAAATTTTGACCTTCTCTTTGAACAAAAGCTCAATAAGCTGATTATAGACATGGGCGTATCAGTTTGCAATAGCCTCACTGTACACTTTACAGGCAAAGCAGCATACCATGCATGGAGCAGGGACACTTCTGCAGCTCTCTTCTTGTTGATACAAAGATTGTTCTATGCATTTCTTCCCAAAATGGCTACTCCTCTACCCAGATACAGCTTTACCACCATTTTTCTTGTTCCCAAGCACAGCTGCACAATCTCTACAGAGCTTCTAGTTTCCTTCCAGAGGCTTCAAGTGCAAAAGCCAAATACCTGCCGGAATCTTTTCTTTATCTCTTCATCTGTGGCTTCAGGATCCATCTGCAGTACCTAAAAGAGACCATGAGAGCAGAGGAAGTTCGATGACACTCCCCATGTTTCAGGTTCCTGGCAGCAAGCTCTAAACACTTGGCTTACTGGTATACAGACACCACACCAGAAAGCTCCTCCCGTCAGGGAGCTGCTTCAGGACATAAAATGTTTCTGTTTTACTAGGTGAAAATTCAAGAGACACCATGTTTGGGACATTCTACTTTTAGCAATGCTAGATTCCTCTGACTGTACCAGTGTCCCTTCCACACTCAAGTCTCATGTAGGCAGCTGCCACCCCTAGAGCCACAGTTGGTCTAAACCTTCAACCAGTCCTGTAGCAATGCTTAAGTTTGGCAGAAATGGAGGCATACAGTGGCTTTGGGACACCTTTGGATCATTCACAGCTGGGATCTTTGGGCAGGAAACAGTACTTAGTAAGAATTTCTTCTTTTTATCATTTTGAAAGAAGACAGAAGAGTTTTACTCTTTGACTTATTTCCATGAACTAGCCTGCTTATCTACATACTGATCGTTAGGAATGTGGCAGAGTTTAGGAGCTCTTTTGTGAATTTACTGAATAGAGGTCCTAAGGCAACAAGTGAGCCTACTCAATGCAGATGCACGCTGGTCTGACACTAAGAAGCTGTAAATAAAAAACACTCTCTCACAGGAAAGCTAAAGTCTACTTCTAAATGGCACTCTTAGTCCCTGACTTGGAGAGTAAATTAAGATCTACACAGAATTGAACATTGTCAAGGTGAATCTGATCCCACTGACCAGCCCTAAACTGAGACCACAAAAAGCACCTGAGGCTTTAAGAAGACAGATGAAGATGATATCAGGAAGGTGTACACAGGAAACGCCAGCTCCAGAGGAACACCAGATCATTTTATTTACTGTCTTCCTCAGGCTTTCACACTCATTAAGACTTTATAACTGACTGCAGCTGGACTCAAACTATATAACCCGCAAGGGAATTACCCATTTTCCAGTGACTGCTCACTTCCAGCGACTGCTCACTAGTGTGACTAGTGAGAGTCCTTCTCTCATTCTACGTGCTATGCAAGTTCAGTAGGATCAATATCCAAAATAAAAGATACAACTAGAAAGACCAAGTCAAGAGTGCTCAGAACAGAACCCGACAAGCACGCCGCTTGTAGCTGTTACGTTCTCATTCAGAAAGTACCTAGCACTAATCTGCCAAACCCTCTAGTGCTGTTGCATGAGGGAAAAGCATCAAAATAATATAGTTTGCACTTGTCATAAAACAGTGAAAAGAGAGCGAGCACATATACACCATCCTTCTGTCTTCTGTAAACCTTCTGCACAGTAATCTATCTCTAGAGAATGTACTCCTCTTTACGTTTGGTCTTTTTACTGAAATAAATACCCAGTAAATCTGGAAGTTGGTATACCAAGTCAGAAGGGAGAATAAAACATTCCAACTAACCTCAAAAGGGTTCAAGTTGAAATAGGAAGATCCGGGTCGAGTCAGCCTGTCAATTTGGTTTTTTGATGTTAAAACAGAGTCTCGTTTTTCAATTTGCTTTACCTGAAGAAGAAGAGAGACCTATATTAACTGACCATCACAACGTGCTTACCTGTATTCCCTTGGGATTACAACACCAGTCATCACCGTCCCATACTACAACTCACAATACCTCTTCCTCATCCAAAGCCTTTTGTGATTTTACTCACATAACAGCAAAGCACCTTTTTTTTAGCCTTTTCTACAGCACAACAATACTTTTACCATTACATTTTAACTATAAAAAAACCCTAGAAAGCACTTCTGCTTGTCTCTCCTATAGCTTGCTCAGCAGCTGTGGCTTTTCACCTCACTCTGCTCCCACACCAGCACTGTCATCGTGATTCCTTGGAAACCTACTGCGCTATTGCTTTCAACCCACCGTTGGTGGGACAACCCATTAAACACATTAAGCGACACCGGTGCAATCACACAACTCCACTTCACTCTGACCACAAGTTACTTAGTTCAGTTTACTTTTTGTTCTTCAGAGTACCAAGCCAAACCAAACCATGCATTGACATTTAACCTTCACCTTTATTAAAAGAGACAAGCATCCACCAAACCGGCAGTACCTTCCTGCGGGCAGGCTCGGATCATCGCACCCGAGCCGTGCACCAAGTGACCGCGGCCCGCGAGGCCGAGGGAGAGGGCCCCGCGCCCCTCCCCAAACGGCAGTTCGCACACACAAGGCCGACCGGTGGCGCACAGCCCGAGGTGACGGCCAGAGACACAGCCCCACCGGGTTTACCCGAGGGAGCGGGACGGGGGCTGAACGCCCGGCTCCTTCCCGCAGCCGCAGCGGGGCCTCGTCGGGGCAGCAGCGAGCGGGGGCAACGCGCCGCCTCCCCGGGCCGGGGCCGGGGCCGGGGCCGGACCCGCC
>VZTV01114908.1:339-42212 GCA_013400875.1 Anhinga rufa
AGCTAAAGGAGGGGAGGTCCATAATACTGCACATGACTCGGGTGAGTGTGGAGAGGAGTCACTGAAGAACAGAACAGGTCCTGGGAAGTCATCTTGTCTCAAGACCCGCAAAATATATTTGGTGTTTCTTGAAAAGTATGACTCAAGTTACATCTCTTTGGGTTTCTTCTATGTTTTACTCAGTGAAGGTACAGGATTAATGGCCCTTGAGACATGCAGAACATGGATATAAAGTATATTACAGGTTAAAATTTTAACACAAAAAAGACAGAAGTGTTCATTTCTGGAGAAGTCTCTAAAGGTTAACTTTCTAAAAACTTGAAAAATACAGGGAAGTTCCAAAGAACTGGAAAATATGTCGTCGGTGAAGATCTGATAAATCTGGGCCAGTCATATTAGTTTTACGCTCAGTGGGTCTTTTAAAATTTATCAGGATGTTTGTTAAAAGTGTTTCTGACAGGGATAATCTGTTAATGGGTTATAGCTCTGCAAGGTGCTATATTCCATAGCACTCTGACTAGAAATAACTGTGAAATCGATGTAGCACGTTAAATGGTTTAAAAACTGGCTGATGAAAAGCTGCTGAAAAATAAAAGTGAAATCATTGTCTAAGGAGACTTGCCTGCATATGTCCTCTGCTCATTTTTAATACTTGGCAGCAGCAGCATTTAACACCCAGAGGATACGGAAATTAAGAATACTGAAATTAAATTCAAAACACTGGGGAAGCTGTGTACTCTTCAGTCATGTGTGTATATATATACAAGTCAATACGCACTGACTTGGAAAAGGGATTGAGGGCTGTGGGCAATTTTCTATCCAGGAGACTAGTGCCAGGCTGGCCGGGGGGCTATCTAGCAGGAACAGGAAGGAGGTAATACCTCCAGGTTACAGCAGTAGTGTGAGATACCTACTTGTTCTATTCTTCCTCAGGATGTAGTGTCCACACTTCAGAATGCAGTTATATGTTAATAAAGAGGGAAATAGTTCTGAAAATACACAGAAATTACTTAATGTCTGGATAATCTGCCTTGCAATGAGAAAGTAAAAAGCCACTATCTCGCTGATACTGAAAAAGTAAGTTTCGTGTAAGACTCATGAGTGAGAGTCTCTGATCAATGAGCTGCAGGTAGTCTAGCTGCATATTTCAGAGTAGTTTGCTATAGTTCTTCAGAACGTGACAAAAAGTCTTGTGGGATAAAAGTGTGTTATTGCCAGCATGGCTGATGGGTGTACCTGATGATTGGGGTGCAGTGAATGCCTGTGCTGTGGTACCTGGACCTAGATACCTTTCTCCTATACTGTAGCTGCGCACTGGTATTTCTCAAGGCTCCAAACCAGTATATGGGCATGGGAAAGACTGCTCTCCAAATGATCTAATAGCAGACCTAATGCTACTGCCTTGTTTCTCTTGTCTGCAGGACAATAAGGTAAATGGTGTGACTTGCTGTACTCGGATGCTGGGCTGCACATACTTGCATCCTTGGATCCTGCCCAAACCACATGTCAATTCCATTCCACTGACTGTACAAGATGAGCTGCTACTTCTAGGGAACAAAGCCCTCTGGGAACACCTCTCTTATACTGAGGCTGTCTCAGCTGTGCGCCACCTACATGACCCACTAGCTGCTGCAAAGAAACTCTGCACTTTAGCCCAAAGCTATGGTTGCCAAGACAACGTAGGTGCAATGGTGGTGTGTCTGAACATCGGTGAGGACAGCTGCACATGTGAGATGCATGGCCTCACTCTGCCAGGTCCTGGGGGATTTAGTTCCACCACCACCAAGCCAGCAACGCCTTCATCTAGCAGTGGAATTGCTTCAGAGTTCAGCAGTGAACTGTCTGCTTCTGAGGTTAGCAGTGAGGTGGGCTCTACTGCTTCAGATGAACACAGTGCTGTTGGTCTTGATGGCAGTTTGCTACCACGACAAGAGCGACGTTGCAGCCTACATCCTGTGCCCCCCTCAGGCATCTTTCAGCGCCAACCTTCCAGTGCCACCTTCTCTAGCAACCAGTCTGACAATGGTCTGGATAGTGATGATGAGCAGCCTGTAGAAGGTGTGATGACAAATGGCAGTAAAGTGGAGGTAGAGGTGGACATCCACTGCTGTAAAGGAAAGGGACTGGAGTTTGAACCTCCTGCTGCAGAGTACAGCTTCTCTGTTCCAGGGCCAGAG
Source organism: Anhinga rufa (assembly GCA_013400875.1). Lineage (NCBI taxonomy): Eukaryota > Metazoa > Chordata > Aves > Suliformes > Anhingidae > Anhinga > Anhinga rufa. The sequence continues at coordinate 2,517 of VZTV01114908.1, forward strand.
GATGACTCTGGGCTTGTCCTCATCATTCAGAGACAGAACAGTGTAAACGGCAATGCTGTGCAGAGAGGGGTCAAGGAAAAGTGTGAACTGCAAAAATCTCTTTCCACATGCTGTCTCTATGGAAAGAAGCTTTCCAATGGCTCCATAGTGCCCTTGGAGGAGAGTCTCAACCTCATTGAAGTAGCCACAGAGGCACCCAAGAAGAAGACAGGCTATTTTGCTGCTCCATCCCAGATGGAGCCAGAGGATCAATTTGCGGTGCCACCTGATCTGGAGGAGGAAGTGAAGGAACAAATGAAGCAGCACCAGGAGAATGGAGCAGATCAGGAAAAGAAAGAGGAACATACAGCAGCTCTGCCAGAGGAGTTTGACACAGCTTTGTAACCCTATAAGTACTGCTCCCACATTGTCTGTCCCAGGAAGCTCTGTCCTGTAAGGGCTGTCTTGCCCTCCAGGGGGAGCTGGGATCTGCAAGGAGTACAGGCATCTGCTGCTTCCTTAGTGGAGTCAAGGAAGACTTGAGAGTGCTAAGGTCTGGGCTGTCCACTTTTCACTGTAGTCTCAGTTGTTCTGTGAGCACTCAGACCAGCAACTGAGTTCTGTGTTAGGGACTGTCTGGAAATTGTGCAAGCACTAGGAAGAAGGTAGGTGTTCCAACACCTGCCTGTAACTCCTTGAACCCNTATTTCTGATGCAGCCCTCCCTGGGCCCCAGTACCTGACTTTGTTGTTCCTTGAAAGAATACAGCCAGTTGCAATGAAGCTGACCCAAGAATGGTTTCCTACGTTAATTGCAAGCACTTCTATTGATTGCACTTAAGCTGTTCTGCTCCCCTTTAGCCCAGCACTTTATTATTTAGGGTTAGGGGAGAGAGCACTCTACAACAGGTATGGTGGGGGCTTTTCGCAATGGATATTGGTTAGGGCAGTGGAGGACTCAGGGTACCAGTGTTCTGATGAGCACTGGTGCAGGGTAGAGTGAGGGTTATGATGGGATCAGCCTATGCAGGATGAGAAAATGCACAGCTGAATGATAAGCAGGTGCCCACTGATGCAATTTACATGGAGCATAAGAAAGATCAGCTCTGAACTGGTTGATTAAGGTAATGTGTGGAGCTAGTGCTTCTAGCTACAGAGCACGGACCCAGCTCAGCAGCAACTTGGCCACCTCCATCATGGATGCTTCACAGTACCTACTGTATCCAGAAGACATGGGATGAAACCTGGAGCTCATGCTTATTTCATTGAGGTACTTGGTCTAAGAAGAAACCAGGTTGAAAGCAGTGGTATTCCAGTCCAAGGCTAGCGAGCAGTGGGGCTGCCCTTCATATGCTGGGGAAGAGTTCAGTGCTCTTCCACCAATGTAAACCTCTGCACTGTTGGCTACAGCATCTTTGCTCACCTCTGAAAACAGGAGTCATTCCAAACCCACAGCAATGTGCATTTCATGGTACGTGCCCGATTTGACCACAAACAAGGTGAAAGCATACTTATTTCTGCTTCTCAGCTTTCAATGCAAAAGGAAAAATAAAACTTTTCACCTTAATAACATCTTTATCAGCACTGGAAAAGATGTTTGAAACAGTCTCACTAATGGTGAATTGGCCCATCTGCACTCAGCAGATGCATTGTGTTTCCATTAGGATTTTTGGTGCCGGGTGTAAGTTGGCTGCCCTTGTCATCATCTTGAGTAAGGGTTGTGAAAAGACCACTGCCCCTGTAGTGTGCAGATCTGTCTTCCTTAGCTGGCAAGAGAGCTGGACAGCAGCTGCCCCAGTCACGTTAGTGGTGCAATAATCCTGACTGTAATGTGGGCTAGTGCCTTTTCTTCTTTATTAATTATATTTAGGATGAAAACTTGAAAGTTTCTTCTCAAGAGCTCCAAGGGGCTTGAGTTATATATTTTTAGATCAAATTCAGGCCTTGCTCAGAAGGAAATACTGTGCAGACTACTTGTGGGATTCTGACAGTATAGATCTTTTGACAAAATCTAACTGTTTTACTGAGATTTCAAAGCACCTTGAATTTCTTCTCACTAGGAAAAAAATGTATTTTTACATTTTACATGAGAGTGCAACATTTTAGGATCTACCTTGTGCTAGTTACAATGTAATCATGAAACACCCCAACTTTTTCCAAAGTTTAAAGTCTCACGAATTTTGGCTGTTTAAATGCCTGTTTCATTTGGAATGGAGAGAAAAGCTAATTCTCAGAATCACAGAAACAGCAGCATTTGGATCCCTTAGGCAGAGAAACAACAGCAGAAAAGACTTGAAAACTAAACCCCAAGCCTCTTTCACGTTCTCTTTGTGTAAGTATACAGAAAAGGCACATCCTAATGTATTTGAATAACTTTTAATTCTGTCACTGGTGATAATTTTACCAAATATCTGTGCCCAGCCCAACACTTTGATACCCAACAGAGCTGCAAAGCAGCCTCTGTTCAGAATGGGACTGATGCAGAAATACACTCTTCTTTCTGAGTAAGACTGTGACAAACCTTGCACTAGGAGAGTGGCAGATGTTGAAGCAAATCAGGTCTCTATTTCTTGCACTGATGTGGAAAATCCAGTGTGTCCTTGTCAGTCTGAACCAGTAGCATTGCATGGAGAGTTGGCACTGCCACAGGGAGTTAGTCATGAATGGCTCTACCTAGCTCAATGGGGAAGAACTAAGTAAAATAAAGCTCTGCAATGGAGCATGCAGATTTCTGAGCTGTTCCTCTTCACAGTAGTGGCAGAATGGAATGCAAGGAATTCCTACTCGGCCTTTTTCTTCACTGCTGTTTCTGGGTTTGAAGCAGAAAGCCAGTTCCCTATTTTCTATGGGTGTGAACCTTCACGGCAGAACAAGGCTTGTTCTCTTACACTAGGTAGAGCCCATGGCTTTCTCTGCTTAAGCTGTTATTATGAACTGTTTGTCTAACTCTGGGTAGCACAGCCTGAGTGCTTCCCTCCACCAACACCACCTTTTGTTTTCTTGCCTCCCTAGAGGCAGCAAGCTTCTCCTTTGTTTTCCTCACCTTACTTACTAACAGCACCTTAGATTTCAAGCTCCCTGGGAGCACCGCTGTAGGTGGAACAGGCATGAACGGGCAAGTCTAGTGAAGGACTCAGCAGGGGATAGAAAGCGTTTTCCCAGTTCTCTTCCTGTTCCCTTCCAATCTCGTCCCCGATTTTTGTACATGATTCTTACGCAGATACATCATCTCCACAGAGCCGCATCACTAAGAATGTCTCATTTGTTAACAGACTTGCTATTAGAGAGAGGTTCTCAGCTTGGGGTCATCAGGCTCTCGTCCCTGCTGAGCAACACTACGCCTGCCGTGCTGCATGTGGCCACAATCAAGTTAGGCTGGTGAGTTGGTTTGTCCATCCCTTCGGTAATTCTGGCTCTGCTGATGAGCATGCTTGCTGAGAACAGGTCCTCTTAAAGGCACTGACCTGTCTGCCCTGCCCTGCCCTGTCCTGTCCAGAAAGGCTTGTGCAAAAGGAACCAATAAAGGTTATATTTAGTGTGAGTAGTTGGGGCCCAAGTGTTAAGGATAAGGGATAGCCTCCAAGTTGCTCCCAACACCAAGAACAGGCCTGGTAGAGGCAGTGCCGCAGATTGCCGGGACACAATCAGAACTCTCAACTAGATGGGAGGGTAAAATCCTGTTCTAAGAAGGAGCAAGTATTTCCCTTTCTCTGGGACAGGCTGCTGTGAGGCCTGAAATCCTCCTCCCATTACACAGGACATTTAGCCACACCTGCAGCCCCTGGACTTGAGTTTCTGCACTCCTTCCAGATGGTGACGGCTTTCATGTCATTTGCCAAAGGCCACCTTCAGGCAATAGGTTCACCCTCTTTGGTTTTGTGCAGTCATTGTATGCTGTTCCATTGCTTTCTGAAGACTCAAGTGTATTTTTTCCTCTTTTTTTCACATTTTAAAATGTGCTGAGTTGTATGAATCAAAAAAAAAGGAAATGTTAAAGAAATGTTGCAGTGCACCAACTGTTCATTAAATACTCTTTTTTCCTATTTCTTTTGTTTTAAAAAGGGGAATATTTTTTGTATCCCACTCTAGCATGCATCTATAATAATTCCCATTTTTATCGTGTATGGGAGTAGGCTGTCCAAAGAATGCGCCTTCAGCACTGTGGCCTATATTTGTATTGGTTTGGAGAGGCAAATAACGTAAGATTGCTGGAAAACACTATTCCATTGATTCTTTATTTAGATGTATAGAGCAGTCCAGGAAGGAAGAGTATTCTTGCATCAACTTTTCAGCTGACCTAGCAATAAAGATTTTTTACTTTCATCTAACAATATATTCTGATTCCGTTACTGTGCTGGAGGGAATTTGTGCAATATCCCAGTCAAACATAGCTGTGGCTAGCAGTAGCTGTGCTGTAGGGTCTCCTTCATTGAGCTCTCTGTGCTGCTTCACTTATCAGCCTTCCATACAAAAGCTACTTGCAGAACACTGTGAGGGTGGAATTCATAACACCAATTATTAGGCAGCTTTCTGTATCCTGCCAGAGGAATCCTTCCCTGTGAACTTGCTCTAAATAGTATGACACAGCTCTCTAGAAGTAGCTGCAGAAAGCAGGAAATAAAGAATCATTGGAAGAAAGAGAACCACAGTGGACTGTCTACATGAATTCCTGCACTTGAAAGACTCATGCATCTAGCTACTAAAAGGGAAGAGAAATGAAAGAAAGCCCAGAGCACCTGGTGTGTTCCTACTTAGCATTTGTTTTATTTTTATATCTCTGGTTCCAGCAGTGTTCCATGGGTTTGGTAATTGTGAGGATTTAGTCACTGGTGCCACTGAAACTGGAGATCCATCCAAGACAAAGCACGTTTCGGTTATGTTTAGTTTGGTGTTTGGGTCTGGTTTTTTTTTTAACATGGGCAGAACTGGTCTATGAGACCAGCGGTGGTTCCATCTTCATATGGGCAATGCACATAGTGAGCACTGCTCTGAAGTGACATTTCATTCTGAGGCATGATTTTGTGATTGTAGTGCTACTTTTCTTTTCCCTGTTACTTTTTTTTTAACAGGAAATGTAAATTTTACCTTTTTTTTTATAAGTAATACAAAAGCAGCATCTCATTTCCCCAACTTATATGTTAAAAATGTATTTTGAAAACAATATACTTCTATCTTAAACTACCTGTTTGAGCTCTTGAGCTTTTGTCTGATTATCCCAACTCAGGGCATCTTTTTAAACAAAACTGTTGTAGACAAGTTCTTTAAAAGATCATTTCATACGAATATGTGCCCTCTCTAGGAGAGTTTGAAAAGGCATTGTGTCACAAGACTGTGAGTGTATTAATCATTTTGCAAGTGTCAGGATTCTCTGATGGCTCTATAAATGCCACATTCAAGCTGCCCTATTAGTTCCAAGAAACCGACAAGAAAGCAATAATTAGCTGCCACAACCATGGGCCTTGATCATTCATTTTTAAGTGCTCTGTTCACAGTGAAGAGTCACGTGCCCTTGTAAAGACAGTTTCAGCTACAGAAAGCTGTTCATTAGCAGAAGCATGTCATAGCGGTGCTTGCAGCAAGACCTCACTGGAGGAGAACAAGACATCGGACAGAGGTGATGGAAAGGCTATCTGTAAAGCAGGCAGCTTGCTAGTCAGCTACAACAGGACAGTCATTCCGTACTATGAGACAGCCACCAGATGAAGACAAGCCATGGGACTAACTTTGTGTTCATTAATAATTCAGTAATGCAAATTCAGTCTAGGAACAGCTTGACTATTTAGAGCTATAGTACTCAGTGTGTGCTCTGCTGCAGCATTAAGGATGCACTGCCCAGAAGCAAGGAAAAGCATGCTCCTTTATCTCAGTAAGGAGGCTGGCAAAAAACATGACCATTACTGGAGCAGAGGAATCATTCTAAAACTCGTATAATTGTACTGGCTTCTGCTTCCATTTGAGAACTGTTCTGTACGCCCTGACAGCTAGGCCTGCACTAAGCAGGTATGCTATGATAGCTATGCAACCTGAGAGGCCAACAGCAATCTCTGCCCCATGTGGGCTGCACCTAAAGCCCTGATAGCCTTTGCTTTGATAAAGCTGCTCTCTCTCTTTGCACACTGATGAACTATAAACCCCCAGCAGAAAATGGAAGAAATAGTACAGAGCAGGCACTATGCCAATTGCAATCACTACGTCCAGAATGCATTCAAGTAGCAGCCATGCTGGGAAATGCCATGGTAACCGTAGAACTCCAACCAAAATAAGAAGGCAAGAGAAGACCAGGAGACACCCTCCCACAGCCATTGCTGCCCTTGCAATTGGCAGCTTTAGTAGATAGAAACGCTGGTCAAGCTGCTGGGCTTTTTCCCCATCTGTTCCACTAAAGCCACTGTAAGCCCCACCGTACTGGTAGTAGTAGATGCCCCCCAGGCTGGGAAGGCCCGTGTAGCCTCCCGTCGAGCTGTAGGACACGGAGCTGCAGACCAGGATCAGCACAGCAAGCAGCGCTTCCACCACCTGGCAGCAGGCTGGAAGAGGAAGGGCGAAGGTGGGTCTGCGGCGGGAGCAGAGGGCCGCCGGGCCCCGGAGGGGAAGCCGGGCCGGGCAGTCTGTTCCCGTGGGACGAAGGGAGCGGCTCTCGCAGCCACCGCGGCGGCCCCGCGACCGTCTCCCGCCCCACTCACCCCGGCCCGTGCGCAGGTACCGGCAACGAGAGCACTCCAGCATCCCCGGCGCGGCAGCGCGGTTTCCCGGCGGCCCCTCGGGCACTACTCCGGGTACGGCCCTGGGGGAAGACGGCGGTGGGGATAGCAGCGACCCGCCCCTGCCCGAGGCCCTCATGGCCCCCTGCCCGCCCTGGCCCGTTCCCCTGCCCGAGTCCCCCATGGCCGCCTGCCCGCCCTGCCCCGCCCCTCCGAGCCACGTCCTGTCCCGTTCCCCGCCCGGGCCCCTCACGTCCGCCTGCCCCGTCCTGTCCCGCTCCCTGCCCGCCCCCTCCTCACCGCCCGGCCGCCCCGGTGCGTCCCGTCCGCGGGGCGCTGGGACTGCTGCTCCGCTCCGCCATGGCCCGGCGTGGCCCTCCGCCTCCAGCGCTGGGGGCAGAGGGCCGGGGCGCCCGACTCGGGGCTGTTGCCGGCGCGGTGTCGCCTCAGCCCTGCTGGTGTGGTGCCACGGGCGGTGAAGAGCTCCGGCTGGGGTCGGGCCCTGCCCCGCCTGAGGGAGGTGTTAGGGCACGTCGCGGCCCGCTCCCTTCACCACCTGTTTACAGACCTGTTGTCCACGGGTGTGTCCGCTCCCTTTCCGTTCACACGGAACGGAACTGTCCCCACAACCTCTTGTGGTGACAACGTCCTGAAGTTCCCCACCTCTCATATAACAAGTACTTGTTTGTACCTATTGGAAACTGAGCACTGACTAATTTTCACAAATGCCACTTTTTCCTGTGCTGTGGGCTTTGGCAAAAGTGTTCTGCATTCAGCTTGTCTGCCACCTCGTGCCTCTGTAAACCTCAGTCCTCCACCTCTGTTCCCTTTTCAAACGCAAATCCCATCCTTTTTAGTCTCTCCTCTAACAGCAGTGGCACCATTCCCTTTGTTGTACCAGTTGCCCTTCTCTGGACCTTCCCTAACTCCCCTAAATCTATATTGTGATGTGGTGACTAGACCTCCATGCAGCACCAAAGACACAAGCGCACCAGGGTTTTATACCATAGCAGAAATGACTGCCCCTGCCTTGTCCTGTGCTGTCCTTGTCCTGGCAACGCATAGCATTTTGTTGCTTCTCTGGCTGCCCTGGCGTGCGGAGCCCGTGTCTCCAGAGGACAGTCATCAACACCTCGGGATCTGTCCTGCAGTGCAACTGCCAGGTTCCAGTTCAGGACTTCGCAGGCCATGTTCAGGTAATTTTCTTTAGATGCATTGCCATATATTTATCCATACAGAACCAAATAGATCACTTCTGTGCCTGTTTGCTGGAGGCCGTTTCAGACAATATGATGTGACCTTTTTACTCGCTGTCCCATTTCGATGCTCAATAATGTCTTGCTGACCAGTGGGACTGGCTGCCATCCCGTCCCAGGAGGTCACCAAGCACAGCCATCACCTTCCGGCAGAGGAGGCGATGAATTGCTCCTTTGTTCATTGGTGGTTGATGGAGTGAAGGCAAGTGCCCAAGGTCTCACCCATGCACAAGTGTCAGCATTTCTCAGGGCTGGTAAGGGCAGAGCTGACTCAGAAACGGCTGTGTGTCATGGGAAAGAAATAAACAGCAGGACAATTTGGAAGCATGGAGAGAAGCATAGAAAACTTAACAGCCAGAGTGAATGCTTTTATCCAAGAGTTTGACTAAAAGTCGCCTGGAAAAGCTTTAGCATTGCAAAGAAATACTTTTGTTGCATTTAGGAAAACAGAGACTTTCAGGGAAACACGGTTACACCATGAGGTCTCAGACATGGTGCCTGAATATGTGCCCTGAGAGGTCCAAATTTGTCACTAAGATGCAGAAATACATTTCCTCCATCTATAACATTGGTGTCAACAGTAAGATTGCTTCAACCTTCTGTCCTTGCAGGAGCAACAGCAACGACCCTATAGATTGATACTGTGAGAAGCCTATAAACTGCAGTACTTCCGTACCTCAGCACCATAGGAAACCACTCTCCTCAACATTTCGCCTGACTCCACAAATGACAGGAGATCTGAAAACTCATCTTAAAATTGACTTAGTTTGGGGATAAGAGAGAAGCAAAACAAAAGAACTCTTTGTTCAATTCCCAGTTCAGATAGAGGGGACAGGAGTTGTATGATGATGATAAATTAGGAAATGGGGAGACCATAGGGAGCTGAGGAAGAGGGCTCTGGAGACAGTGCAGATGCTCAGCAGTGAGGCTGTTGCACACACCTTTTGGCGTGCCCATGTTGCATCACTCATGTTCATGTGCCAGAACCCAGGCCTCCTTGCTGCCACACATAGGATGAGCTTAAAAGCTTTAGCAGCCCTTAGTATAATTTTAGGATCATGGGCCGTGCCATTTTGCTTAGTAGAGCTTTTAACTGCCATGAGAGGGACATGAGCAACTAAGTTGAGTAATCATGAGCCACAAGAGGGGATGAAACAAGTGCTTCTTATGCAGAGTGTTGTTGCTGGTCATCCAGCAACATGAGCTGAAGCTTTGGAATTTGTGATGTGCTGAAATTGTTCAAAGACAGAGCTGGGAAGTGCTGCTCTGTTGATTTAGTGATGCATTCAGTGTTTTACTAGAATGTTTGCTGCTAAAAAGAGAGGTACAAACTTCAAGGTATTGTAGAACTGACTCAATCTTATTCCATTTCTGTTGCTATATTGAGAATTGTTAAAAAAATACTTTGCATCACTCACTTCTGCTCAAAGTACCAGAGCTTGGCCAGCATCATCTTCTGGGTTCCTCTTCTCACTGCAACAAGTAGGAGTCAGCAGAAGAGAGCGACAGGAAGCTAAGGACACCAATATTAAACTTCACCTCTGCTTTGGCTTCTCTTTTTAATTTTTTTATGCTCCTGATCTTATTGCTGCACTAAGGGGAGGGAACAGCCTGGCCTGGCTTGCCATGGGCCAAGAGCTCTGACCTGGTTCAGTGCCCTCCCTGGGAACTTGGAGGGTGAAGTGGAAGGAGCAAGTCATGAACTACCTCATATTTCTCCAGTGCGAGGCAGCTGGAAGCTGCAGCACAATCACTGCTGAACATCACACCCAGATTTATTGACTGTCCCACATCAATAAATAATCACAGGAACAATAAGCGCAGCACGATGACGATGCAGCAGTGCTGCAGAAAAGAACTGGAGGTTACTGTGAATGACAAACTGAACTCAAGTCCACAATGTCATCCTGTTGCGAAAAAAACTAACATTGCTAGGGTGTATAAACAGGAATGTCACATGTAGGACACGTGAAGAAATTCTTCTGGCCCCCTCCCCCCCGCCCCTTCAACACTGGTTAGGCCTCCAGTCTCACACACCGTGTTTCCAGAGACTAGTGGATCAGCTGGAGGTGATCCAGAGGAAAGCAAAAGAAAGCTCTAGAAACACAACCTGTGAGGAAGAGATTGATCCCAGTCCTCTCATTTGGTAGAGCAGGTGTCTGTTAAACAACTTGGAAGCTTGTTAATAGGGGGGTGTCTTAAGAAGTTGAAACCTGTGAAAAGCTGCTGTCAAGAGGAGGGGAATATTTTGTTCTCCCTACCTGCCTTTGGCATAGTCAGGAAGCAGTGAGCTTAGCTTGAAGCAAAAGGCATGTGATATAGGCACCTCCCAAAAAAACCCAATACTTCTCCCACACACACTGACTCCACCACTTTGTAAGGAAATAAGCAGTTGTTGCTGGAGCAGATTGGTTGGGCAGATGGTGAGTTTCCATCACCTGGGCTCAAATTCAGTCATGAGAGGGGCTGGCCTGTCTGTGCTCTGAGAGGAGGAGGTGCCTGGTGCTGCCCACCCTACTCACTGCAAGCTCATGGTGTCACCTTGCCCTGCAAAGCCACTGTGTCCCTTTCCATCCCTTCCCCATTGTCTGGTCATTGTCCTTGTGGCTTCAAGGCCATCAAGGGGGCAGCTGCCACAACAAAGCATGCAACATCTCAAGTCTCTGAAATCATAACTGAAATACAGGGTATGCACTTACATAATGTTGACCTGGATGTAAGCAAAATGCAAGGCTGGACAAGGTATTTCTCTTCACTGTGCCTCTACCCAGGAGCCACTAATGCTCACACTTTGTGGAGCATTCCTCTCAGCATCTGTAACAGAGCTTGCAAGTCTTTCATTGTGGCTGCTGGGCCCGTAGCTCACCAGTGCTTCCAACTCTCCACGAACCTGGAGTGCACTCTCAACATGCTTACAAGGGACTTAGTGCCCAGGCTGAGCTTGCCAGGGCCCTTCCAGCTGCTGGATTCCTTCCCCTCCCCAGTGCTGCAGTGGTCCATGGTTGGGGAGAGCAATCTGGATTGCCCAACACAGCTGGTATCAGGTTGCAGCACTGCATTTGCAGGCACTGGTATTGTGGGAGGCCCACAGGGTGCCATAGTCATGAAGGCATTTGGGTTTTATGTTCCCTAGTTTTCTTGACAGAGGGAAATTGCGATTGTAGGAGATAGCACTCATTAAGGCAGGTGTATTAATGCAGCTGTTTTCAGCCTGGCCCAGGGCCTGCAGAAGAGAGCTCTACCAGGAACCTAGACGGAGTATCACTGCCCCTACTGCAATGGCCTGCATTTGTGTGCAGTGTGAGCCACCTTGTTCCACTTTCAAAAGAAGTGCAGAGATCAGACCGGCCCCAGATGCCAGCACTCCCCTTTCCAAAGCCCAGCTCACACAGAGTGTAGTGGCAAGAGCACCCTGCAAACCACTTGCAGTGCACGGGCTACTTTTCCAGAATGAGGCATCTCTAGCTAGACTGTGCAATTTACCTTTTAATGTCTTTCAGATTTTTATTTCTGAGATTAAAACAAAATTGATCCTAAGTACAGGCAGATAGATAAAATAGCTACTGTATTTTTTTGAGTCACTCAGTTACTGGCTTTGAGTCACTCTGTATGGATTGTGCCATCTTTCTGGCTCTTAAACACAATGTTTGCATAGCTTTGTAGAACCTAGCTGGGGTTTTTTTGAGCTGTGTTTTTGCTCTGATTATGCAAAGAGACAACAGATGCTATGCTCCATTTCAGGTGAATGCTGGGCAATTAAGATTGCTGGAGGCACAACCATCATCATGATTTGATCAGAGACTCATGTAGATACATGTTTGATGTATGGTTTGGCACAGCAGCTCTGTCCACACCACAAAGCAGATTTAACTGTGAGTATGTGTCTTTTCAGAGTGCCCATGTGACCTGACCTGTAACACACAAGGTTTGTCCCTTGCATTTCAGAAAACCTGCTGCAGTGTTATAAAGATAAATATGCTGTGAGAATCGATAAACAGTCACAAAATTCATGAGAGCCAAGGAGGCTTCATGGCTGTTTGCTCATCTAAATGGGAGATTAACAATAAATTGATTTAAAAAAAAAAAAGATAAAATCACATATTTGGTTATTAAAAGCTGATTCAACTGGAAATGCAGAGACCAAACAGAGATTAGGCTACACACATATTTGTGGATACCAGCCTTGAACTGGTTGGGGCTGTACCAGTGTCAGAAAGGAGCAGACAGAAATTGCTGAAAATGAAAGCAAAATGAGAGGGGGTAACTAGTAAAGTGGTTTTTTATTGACCCCAGTGGATTTTTGTGCAGAGTACCAGTTTGGTGTCTGTCCTTGGAGCAGTGCACCATGAATGGGGGGTGCAGGGCACGTGGGCAAAACTGTACTGGTGCATGTCCTACCTGCAGCCTGACAGACACACAGGTTTGTCAGTGCGGTGATGCTTGAGCCTGTGCTCCACTCAAACAGCCATCTGTCAGTCCTGCTTTGTAACTGTGGCTGGTCCTGGAAGAGGGAACCGCTTGCTCTTGCTGGCTTGACTTCTGTTCACAGAAACAGGACTCAGGGCAGTCCTGGTGCCAGAGCGAGGCAGTACCAAAAAAAAACATTGAAGCCATCACCAGTTTCTCCTTCCACTGGGAAGAGACAAAAATCAATTGCTCAAGCTACACAAGAAAGATGGAGCTGAAGAGGTATTCAACAAGATACTTATGGGGGAAACAGAGAAGCAAACTGCAGTGGGGGAGGCTAGTCAGGGCTAGTGGGGTACGGAGGTCCTGACCGTCAAGACAGGCAGCTACCTTGCTGGCAGAAATGCATCCTGCAGGGTATGGCCACCTCTTTCACTGCACCATACAAGGGGTGGTTCGGCCATATTTGTAGAATATGAAGTGCTGAGCTGTGTCCTCGTGCTTCAGCCCTGGGAGACTCTGTGCACCACAAGGTGGGAGCTGCAGACCCCATGTGAGAGCATCCAGAGAAGGACTGGAGTCATGGAGAGAGAGGAGAAATGCATAGTAATAGCAGGAGAAAACCACTGACCCCATTGTACACCACTGTCCTCCCCCTGCTTCTAGCCAGGTTCTCAGCCTTTTGTAACTGTGTCTACCTATGTCTCCAGAGCCACACTTTTTCCTCTCTTGGCAGCAGGCTTCCACCATGCCCTCCCCTGAACCCCACTGCTGTGTGCAGTATTAGGGGTAGAGCTCCAGTTGCGTCAGCTTCGGGGTTGTTGCTAGGCAGAACATGCAGCATTGTCCTTGAGGCCTCCCAATGCCACATTTAACCCTGGCAGGGCTGCAGCATGGCAAGAGATGGGCCAGCTGGGGGAAGCAAGAAAATAACCCATAGGTGCTTGGAGAAGGCCTGCATGAACTTCTGAAGGTTGCTCAAGTCAGGCTTCAGTAAAAAGAAGAGAGAAAATAGTCTGGAAATGTAGAAGAGAGTCCAAGCAGCTTCAATACAAGATGTTTCTTTGTGAAGTGTTTTTGAAAGGTGCTATTCCTTGTCCAAAGCCCCTGTGTGTGGCTGCTGTGGGAGGCCTGCCAGCCAGTCTGGGGCTGGGGATCCTGGCCAGACCCACTGGCTGCACTCCACCACCTCCCAACCTGCCTCCAGCCCCAAGTCCCTGGCCCCCATTGCGGCCTCAGCAGTGCCTATTGCAGCACTGTGGTGAACGGCAGATCATGACTCCCCAGCAGCACCACCCCAACTGCAGCACTGGGGGAAGGGGCCACTGCTTGCACCTGGGGAGGTGCAGCCTTACTGCTGGTGCTGTAGTATGAGTTGAGCACAAGTGGTCCTTCCTCCTCACACACAGGAGTGGATGTGAACAGGCTAAAAATCACAGTGACCGCTGGCCTCTGATCCCTCTTGTCCCTGAGCAACTCTTTGATCTCCAGCCATTTGCTGCCAAGGCAGTAAGGGAAGACTTGGAGCAGCCCTTGGAAGACATGGAGGATGCAGCTGCCTCTGTTATTTATCCCGCGCCTGCACGAGTCAAGGGACAGGAGGGCATAGATTTCACGTCACTTAGCAAAAAAGGGCCTTCTGAGAATGGTGTCATCTGTGCTTTGCAGTACCATCAGAGAGGGAAGAATTGCATCATTTCTGTTAGCTGCCAAAATTATGAGTTTGCTTGGGCCTTGCAGCAACCGAAAAAAAAAAAAAGAAAAAAAAAAAACCCTCCCCAAACCCATGGCAACTTGAGCTTCCTTTAACCCTTCAGGTCCTGGTGCCTCCAAGACACCAGCTAGGGAAGTGCCTGCCTCCCTTCAGCCTGTGGAGAGAGATGTCTCCTGATTGTAATGATGCCACAAACTGTCCTTTCTCAGCTGGTGCATTGGGAGCCCAGAGCTTTTGATGTCAGGACAGACTGATGCTTTCCACAGGCTTTAGGGTCCATCAATCCATTCTTGGTGCATTACAGGGTGCTAGGACTGGAATAGTGTGTGCAGATTTGCCCCCCCACAGTCTTTGAGGATGAAGGGAAGTGGTGCAAAAGGGTGGCAGCCCAGGGCCTCCAGGAAGCCAAGCTGTGTCCCTGTGTAGGCTGCCCCCAGAAAGAGTTAATGTGCAGGCATGTTCCAGGTGTTTGAAGTGAACACACTTGCAGTGGGGAGGGGAGGGTTTTTGGGTGGGGAGAGCAGCCCTCTCTGTGAGCCAATGGCTAAACAATTCAGTCCCAACGCCCAGTTTTGGGGCTTATTTCATGGGCAAGAATTTGCAGGAATTTCTTCTCAAGGGGATTTGCCCTGGATGAAAGGTAGGGCCTAGACCCCCAAGATTGTTGGTGTCTCCCTCTCTGTGCTGTAGAAGGTAAAGTACTATGCTCTGGTACCTTGCTTCTTTCAGGGGGAGAAGTGGGGAGATCTTCCCTGGCTGCCTACGTTGAAGGCATCTGTTGTGTCTGTGTCTGTGGCTCCCCTTTGCATGAGGACCATATTGCAGGGTGGTGTGAAGGCTCTGCTGGGATAGACTCTGCACTGTGCATTTGGGACTCAGCCCTGCTGTTGAACTGAGATATGTGGCTCATTTCTCTGCTCATTTTTTTATGCAGCCTTGCTGCATGTTTCTTCAGCCGCCTTTCTTTTGGTAGAAAGGAGACCCAGAAGGTATTAGCAGCAGAGAAGCTGAAGTCTTGCTTTGTGACCCTGTTAGATCAGCCTGAGATGCTATGAACGGCCTAATGAGGCACTGCTGGCAGAGTAACTACAGCAGCATGGGGCATCTCTAGGTGCAAACTTCATTGAAGCAGTGAGAAATTTGTTCAGATGGCAAATCCTACCTGAACTTGGCAATGCTACAACCTTTCCAGCTCAGTCTCTGTAGCAAGGAAGGGGTAGCTGTGTTGTGAGTATCTGTAAGCATGGGGCTAAGTAAATACCATCTGGAAAGAGCTACTGTTCACTGAATTGCCTTTCAGTGGAGCAGAGAATTAGGGAAGTACAGAGAGCATAAGCAGTTTATGGCAAGAGTACGAGATAGTGTGCCAGTATCAGCAAGAAGGGGCTTGGTGGCTCAGGAGGTCTCTGCCTCTCCTGGCCCTGTCCCAAACCTGCTGCAGGTGGAAAGCACTGAGTCAGCAGCAGTTCATAAGTAAGGCTTTTGCTCTCTGGGTCTGGCTTGTGCTCTGGGTATACATGCTGGGGTGCATAAGTCACTTTTGTGTGTGTTTTGGGGCCTAGAAGGCAGGTGTTCCTTTACTGTGTCTTGCTTGTTACCCAGCCTTGGGCAGGAATACAGGCCTTTTGCTTGGTGCAGTGCCACCTCTCTGATTTCGCTCTGAGCTGTACCAGTCCTGCTCCATTTTCAAAGTACTGTCTTTTGATCTAAGGTCTCTGGGCTAGGCTGTTGCTCCCTGTTGTTCTGCTGACAGAGGCACCTTGCCACTACCCAGTGCATCCTGATAACATTGGACCAGGACTACCTTTCTGGCATCTGAGATACGATCTGAGATACGATTTAAAGTGCTGCATTTCTGTCTGCAGACTGGAGGGACATTCTGGATGTGAACACACATAGTGGGCTGGTCCTTGTGGTTGCAGCTTGAGGTATTCAAGTTGATAGCTGCAGGGGTGGGTGGAGGGGGGGTGACCTGGCCCTTCTGGCCGTAGAACATTAATCTGCAGTCAAGCAGTGACTATAACATGCTGCTAACTCTTGGCCGCTGGCTTTAGTGGGGCCTGCTCCTCCTCCTCAGCACAGCAAGTCCATGTTAGGCAGTGGTGCAGCTAGCACAGAGAGTTGCCTTTATCTTTCGCACTGTATTGTGCTCTCACTTATGTGTGGGGTTTCACTCCATCCTGGCCCCAAATACAACGCTACTTGCTGCTGCTGAGTTGTCTGTAGGCAGTAGGGAGGGTGTACAGCTTTCAGAAGTTTTACTTTTGGAGAGTAACGGGCTGTGTCCCCAGACAGGTAGATCCCTTGTCTGACATGTGTTAACTAAGCTCAGGAAATCCATTTCACACTGACAGGTCTCAGGATGGACTCATACCTGATCCAAGTGAATGGCCATGGAGATCATGGCCCTATGCTGGATGTTCATCTCAAGACCAATGGGAACAGCATATCACTGGGGAAGGTGAAGGGCCGGAAGCCAAGATGGGCTGTCAGGGCTTCTGAAATGTCAAAGAAGACTTTCAATCCTGTCCGAGCCATCGTAGACAGCATGAAGGTGGAGCCCAACCCAAAGAAAGCTATGATCTCCTTGTCCTTAGGTGAGCATAGAGCTGTGCCTGAAGCCTCTGGGCAGTGGGGTCAACTGTGTGGCTGGCAGATTGCAGGGCTCTGAAACACAAAGCTTGTGCAAACACCTAGGGATAGGCCAGACAACCACACAGCTCTGTGCCTGTCACAGATCAGTGAGAACTTTACTATTTTTCAATCTTCAAAAAGGGGACCCGACGGTCTTTGGAAACCTTCCCACAAATGATGAGGTCACACGGGCTGTGAAGGAGGTTTTGGACTCAGGACGTTACAATGGTTATGCTCCATCTGTTGGTAAGTTGACAAAGCTCTTCCTGTAAGAGTAGACTGAAGGCATGTGCCAGCTCCTACCCTACAGCAGGTATATGGAGCCCACGGACATCTTTCCAGTAGCATCCTGCAGCTGCCCTCACCAATAGTCCCATGAGCACACAAGCATGTGTATCCCTCAGATACACCTGAGTGCCCTTCCCTGCAGGATCCATTTGAGGCCCAGAGCCTTCTGCAGAAGCTGTGTTTGCCCCCCCACCCCCACCAGCCATTAGAGCAGGCAGGGTTTCAGGCACCCAGAAGGGCTCAGGACTGTTTCTTCCTGCTGTGGGCTGCAGCCAAGTTCCTTTCTGATCTGCCTTGACCAGGATTCCCCCTGGGCTCCCTGACTTCATGGACAACATGAGCCTCATTTGCAGTTAGTGCAAAAAGCACGCACAGAGCAAAGACCATGCCTGCCTCACAGGACACTCCATGTGGTGACAGGGAGGGCTGCCCCTGTGCCATCACTAAACAGTGAAGGCCCTGTAATAGCACTTGGCCTCCTGCTGGGTCAGATCAGCTCCCTGGCTGCCCTCTACCCTGTTCCTGTCAGTTCTGTGTCGAGGACATGCTGGGGCCAGAGCCTGCCTCCCTGCCCAGGATCTGTCCCTGCTCTTGGCCTGCCTGGCCCAGCCTTGGGGCTGCATGGTGCTTGGCCTGAGGTAGGACAGCCTCTGCCTACCCTGGGACAGTGTCACTAACAAATGGGCTTCCACCAGCTGGCAAGAAAAAATAAATTGTCTGTAAAAATCTCCCTTCCATATTTGGCTTCTCTTTCCCCAGGCTACCAGTCCTGCCGGGAAGCAGTGGCCACGTACTACAACTGCCCAGAGGCACCACTGGAGGCCCAGGTACTGGTGCCCAGCTGTGGCACCCCACTGTAGTGCAGGCAGAGTGCTGCTGCCCATGCCTAGACCACACGGCATGGGGGCCCTGCCCCAGCTCTCTCCCTCCCCTGCCCAGCTGTGGGACTGAAGGCTAGCCCATGTCCCACAGCAGCCTGCTGCTGCTCTCATCCCCTGCCCTGAGCCCTTCTCCTCCACCCTCCTCAGGAGGAAGCTGAGCTCTCCAGCTCAGCTGGAGGTTTCCTGCTTTCAGTCAGGCTCTGGACTTGTCTTTTTGTCTGAGAAGCTCTCACCTGGCAGAGCCTGGCCATTATGTCACTCCCATGTGGCTGGAGCACTTCAGAGTGGCTGTGCTTTCTGCTGACTCCTGTGTGCTCTTTGTAGGACGTCATCTTAACGAGTGGCTGCAGCCAGGCCATAGAGCTTGCCTTGGCAGTTCTGGCCAACCCTGGCCAGAACATCCTGGTGCCACGGCCCGGCTTCTCCCTCTACAAGACCCTGGCATTGTCTATGGGGATTGAGGTCAAACTCTACAACCTCTTGGTAAGTGGTGACAGGCCTTGAAGGGTCAGCCCTGACATTTCTGCCTCACAGAAATACCCTGGCCCTGCCTGGGAAGTGGGTGAAGATGACCTGAGCAACCCTGCCCTGTCACACCTCACGCTGTGTGGCAAGTCCATGTTCTCAGCTGTTACTTCCTCTTCACTTCACTAGCCAGAGAAGGCCTGGGAAATTGATTTGAAGCACTTGGAGTCTCTGGTGGATGAGAAGACAGCTTGCCTCATTGTAAACAATCCATCGAACCCCTGTGGCTCTGTGTTCAGCAAGAGCCACCTCCAGAAGATCCTGGCAGGTGAGCCTGCCTGTGTGTATGTGGGGCATGGTTGCAGTCTAGTGTCTGCCCACCTTGCCCATGTCTTGATCATTGCAGCATCATGGCCCATGGCTTTGCTTCTCTCCTCATGACTGACTCCAGCTCAGGAAGCAGGGCTTGGTCAGTGTGAAGGTGTTGCCTTATCTGGGCAAGAACATGCAGAGCATGCGTCTTGCTCTTACTCAAATGTTCTGTGTGGCTTGGAGTGCTCATTTCTCCAATCTGTCTCTGCAGAGGTAGAATGTTCCCAGGGAGCCTTATGCTTCCTGAGACCTGGCCTGTCAGTGGGAGGGCTGTGCTGCCTGTCCCTACAGGTGAGGGTAGGCTCAGACAGGGCAGGGATTGCCAGTGCTTGGGCTATCTGAATGAACAGTCTGTAGGAGGAAGATAAGGACCCTCTGCCATGGGACAGAGCTTCCCTCAGAGGCCTGCCAGGCCCTGCAGCAAAGATCAAATCTGCTCCCATGGAGGATGCAGGGTGGCTGGGCTGAATGTCCTCTCTCCCACAGTGGCATCAAGGCAGTGCGTGCCCATCCTTGCTGATGAGATCTATGGAGACATGGTGAGTGTCAGCTGCAGTCCTTTGCACCCCCATGCTGCCTGTTCTTTCTGATGCACTTGCCCTTTGGCCATGGCAGCCAGGTCTCCAGAGGTGAACAACAGCTCCACTCCCCTATACTGTGCCTGGGTCCATGCCTGGAGCTTCCAGTCCTCTGGTGTGCAGTCCTGGGAGTACCTCTCATGTCCAGCTCCTTTCCTCTTCCCAAATGGCTTACTTTCATGTGAGCGCATTTACCATGTTCATACCTTGAAGCTGGGAGCTTTTGCCATCAATTTTCTATTGCTCCCCTGCCTCCCTTCTTGTTGTGTCTTATGCACACCCCCACAGCTCTCGCAATAAGAGGCAGGGACAGCCCTAACACAGCCTCCTGTCACAGGTGTTTGCTGACTGCAAATATGAGCCCATTGCAACCCTCAGCACCAACGTGCCAATCTTGTCCTGTGGTGGCTTGGCAAAGCGTTGGCTAGTCCCTGGCTGGCGGATGGGCTGGATCCTAATTCATGACAGGAGAGACATCTTTGGTAATGAGGTGAGAACTGCTGAGTGTTGTTGTCACAGCAACAGACCTGCAGTGTCTTCAGTGTGTGGATCACCAGGGCTTTAACTGATACAGGCATGTACTGCTCTTTTGCTCTCACATGGGTGTCACCTAATTGCTTACATGCTTTTCTGCACCTCTAGACTCTTCATGTACCTTCCTTACTCCATCTGCTCCCATACATGGCCTTCTACCCACACCTACACTGTAATACACTCCTTGTCTCTGCTGATGCTTCATAGAAGCCTTGTCCTTTTTGTATGCTTCTAATTCTTTCTCTTCTCAAATAGCTCCAGTGTGCACTGAAGGTATTGCACGGCTTACCCAGCATGTGGAGTCCATGTGTGGTCTCTATGTGCTCTTGTATGGTTTCTCTTAAAAGTAAGTACAAAGCACCTTGCAGTGCTGCCAGTGCTTTATCTAGCTATTTGTTCAACTGCGTTACAAGAAAAAACATCGACTGCAGTGACCTTTCTACCTGGAGGGCTTTCTGCAGAGGAAGAGGGAGAAGAGAGGACCAGCTGAGTGAGCGGAAGAGCTAACGTTGGTTGTCCCTACCTGGCTTTGAACATGTGGATTGTGGGTCCAAACCTAAGGGAAATGCAAAGTGGTATTTGGAATAACTCTGGTTTTATTTGTATTAGCTGTATTCCAGCTTCATTTGAGTCAGCTTAGGAAGCTCCAAAGGTTGTCTCTGTTGGCATTACAATCTGCAACTGAGGAACAGAGAATGATGCTGTAAATAGTCTGCAAATACCTGGCATATAGTCAAGCAAATGTTCTTTAGTGCTCTGTATGCTCACTGAAAAGAGCGGTGTGAACAGCTGTAGAAATACAGAGAATAGTCCTCAGAGCTGTCCCTTTCTTTCAGGGAAGTGCAGCCTGAGCTGCAAATAGCACTGTGTTTTTTCAGATCAGGGATGGCCTTCTAAGACTGAGTCAAAGGATCCTAGGACCCTGTACAGTTGTCCAAGGAGCACTAGAACGTATCTTGCACCGAACACCCCCTGAGTTCTACCACAACACCCTCAGCATCCTCAAGGTAAACAGGCTGTAACATGTCAGCACAATTTGTTCATGGATTGTTTGGAGGGAGTTCTATCTCTCTAGCTTACCATCGCTCCCCACCTCCCTTCAAGGTGCACTTCTGTCTGTGACTCGGAGAGCCCAACAAATCCAATTCCAGCAGGAGACATGATAACTGGGTCAGAAATACTGGCTGTGATAAGTTTCAGGCAGCCCAGCCCTGCAGCTGGAGCTGGTGACCTAGGGGATGGGATGTTTGGCACTGACTTGCTGAGCTCAGCTCAGTCACACCTGCTGGACTCAAGGCCATAATCACCCATGCTGTTTGCGTTTGTCCTTTTATTTGCAGTGGGCAAACCTGTTTATAGTCCTAATCCAGAACTTGGCTTCCATTTGCTGAGCTGCTTCCTGGAATTTCTCCTGTTTTGAAATTTCTCCTTTCTGCTTTTCAGTCCAATGCTGACCTTTGTTATGCTGCCTTATCAGCTATCCCTGGCCTCCAGCCTGTCCGGCCTGCCGGAGCCATGTACCTCATGGTAAGTGAAGAGAGTGACATACCATTTCCAGATCATCAAGACTCACACTAGATCTCGTTGCCAGTGCTTGTCAGTGGTTTCAGATTGGTGCTTGGCACCAGGTCTCTGATACCATGCATCTTCACATTGCCCTGTGCGGTAGACACATCCCTTGGTTGCTTTAGAAGGCTGGAATATGTTGTTCACTTCTCATGTAGCAGAGGCTGGTACATTTCACCCACTTGCTCCTGCACAGAACTTAATGACTCGTGCTTTGCAAGACAATGTTGTTTTACCTGGATTTGAAGCCTGCTGGCAATGGGAAGCCACTATGCCACAAGTCAGAATATCATAACCTCCTGTTGAAGATGTAGGCTTCTTCCTACTAGCATGTCTGTCTTCTGCCTATGCTGTTGCCTCTTTTTCTGCTGTTTTCCATACCTGTTTTTTTTTTAACTTTTTATGATGTGGCGAAATTTCCTTTTTCATATCAACAAGCTCAGTTGAGACATTTAAGTCTCTTAAGTTTAACACTTTTTTTTTTTTTGTCTCATAATTCCTCCAGGTTTTCATAATCCTTTACAAATGTGGACCCAGAACTGGAGCATACTGCAATATCAGCCTCACTCATGTTTTATAGATAAGCCTTTATCAGTTGGTCCTGTTTCCGATCTTACCCAGACCTACAAAGGTCATTCTGCTTATGCTCTTTGTATAGAGGCACAGCTCTAAAATTCTTTCACACCCATTGTATTTCTGCAGTATCTGAACATTTATTTAAAATTAAATGGTCCGGTAAAATTTTTCTTCCACTAGCTTTCAGAACTTCTGCATGCAAATTATCTCTCACCTGGTTCGTTAAGAATATTTTCATGAGATGTTTAAAGTAATCTTTGGTTATAAACAAATGGCCACGATATCACTGTCCTTATGTGATAAAGGGACAGCCACCTCCTTTCCAAATACAGAACATAAATATTTACTGAACATTTCAGCATTTCCGTGTCACTTTACAAGTTATGTCGTCCTACAAGGATTTATTGTATTTGTGATATTCTAGACCTTGCTATCTATCTTCTTTTAAACCAAAACATTAGTTTGTTTTTTTCTTACTATATGGATTTCTTGCATGACAAAATTATTAATGCATATTAACTAGAGTTCTCTCCCAGGCTCTCTCTTTCAATACCTCATTTATTCTTTTTCAATTCTGATTGGTTACTGTGTCTTTGTTATCAGTGTTTTTACTAACATTGTCCTTAACAGAAATTCCAGCTTTAGGCAGTTAATGAATACTTCTTAAAGAAACACCATTTTGATTTATATGTTTCTGTTTGTGTCTTACATTCCAGTCAGCCCAAATCATGAGCAAAAACTGAGAGCAGACAGCTGCACTTGACTAGGAAGTTGTTGGGCCATGTGGGTATGCAGGGACACTGCAGATAGTTTTGGTGCCTTGGTTGCTATGTTACATCCCTCTGCTGCAGGTTGAGATTGAGATGGAGCATTTCCCTGAGTTTGAAAATGATGTGGAGTTCACTGAGCGACTCATCTCAGAGCAGTCTGTGTTCTGCTTGCCAGCCACGGTGAGCCTAACACTGAGAGTCCCAGGGAGCTCTGGGGCCAAAGCACGGGGAGAGAAGCAACAGGGGTTTGCAGCCCTGAGCTCTGGGGACAGGTTGGGAGTTGTTTGTGCAGTGTCCATGGTCTGTAATGGTGTGTATGTTCTGGCTGTGAGCTCCAAGTGCAGTGTGTAGGGATGGAGACTGGCAGTCTCTAGCTCACTAACAGCCCTTGGTCAGGCTGCCAGGATCTTCCCAGCTCCAGGCTTGCTCTGTATTTCTCAAGCTTGCAGAGCTGTATCCCTGAACCCTATGTACCCCCACACCTCCTTGCTGAAGCTGCTCCCTCAGAGGCCTGGGGCTGCTACCACCTATGTTCCTTTCTTCGCCCTGCCCAGTCCCCCACCCCTGTAGGCACAGAGACAGACTACAGGCTGAGAACATCTGTGCCCACGCCCTTCCAGCTGCACTTCCAGCATGGAATATGGATGGGGTCTTAGGTACTTTCCAGCCCATTTCCTGAGTCCTGTGTGGCCCATACAGAGTCCTTTGGCCTGTCACCCTCACAGCATCATGTCTACAGAGACGAAGATGGGAGATTTGCTTGGAACAGAAAAAACAGTCTAAGGGAGCAAGAGCCCAGCCCTGCTGTCCTCCAGTCTGTCCTACACTGACCATTTTCAATTGCTGACACAGCATGGGGCTCCAAGGCAGGGCTCTGAAACTACAGCACTATCCCAGGTAATCTGCCAGCTTCATCCTTTCTCATTTCAGTGCTTTGAGTACCCAAACTTCTTCCGTGTCGTGATCACCGTGCCTGAGGAGATGATCTTGGAGGCCTGCAGTCGCATTCAGGAGTTCTGTGAGATGCACTACCAGGGTGCTGAGGGGGCCCAGGATCTGGAGTGTGACAAGTAGCCACAGCTGGCCTCCTGCCTCTGCCAGGCTAGACCCTGTGTGAGGCAGCAGGCAGGGCTGCCTCCAGCCAGCCCCACAGCCCCCTGCCTGCAAGCAGCTGCTGTCCTGCTGCTTCACTTTTTGTGAAGCAGACCCTCCACAGACCCCTCAGCACTATGGGAAGAAGCAGCCACTTCTCTCTCCTCCTCCACTGCAGCTTGCACGTCCTCTGGCATCCAGTGCCTGTGGTCTCCATATACTCTGCATTTGCACCCTGTGTTGATCTGTGCTACCTGTGAAACAGCTGCAGGCAGGAGCACATGGCTGTTCCTGTGCCAGGCCCCATGTGGCCAATAGCTCCTGTGCTGGCTGCACTTCCCCTTGGGGACAGGAGGCCACTGTCTCTGAGGGCAAGAGAAAAGTACCCACCTCTCACTTACCTGTGTTACCTTAGGAGGCCAGAGCTCTTTATACCAAGCCCTTTGTGTGACAAAGGGAGTAAGTTATTGTGACTTTTTTTTATTAATAAACATTCTGACATGCCAGTCTCTGCACTGTGCTCCTGTTGTGCCAGGTCTGGTGTGGCCACCGTGTGAGTCACCCTTGCTCAGCCCATAGTGCTGCAGTGCCCCAGGCCTGCCTCTGCCTTGCAGCTGTCTGTCCAGGGCCTGCCCTGTCACCAGCAGGGGCATGGTGAGAGCGCTGCAGACCCTCAAAGGCACCCATCAGGCCCTGAGGGCAGGGTAGGTCCTGCAAGCCTAGCACAGACTGGTGGTGGCCACTCTTGTCCCACTGATGCTGGAGGCTTGCTGTGGTGGCCTGGCCCCTCCCCACAGAACTGCTGTCTGCACCCGCCTGTTGGCCCTCACAGCACACACCCCCACCCCCCATAGCCCCCAACAGCATGGTGGGTGCTGGTGCCCACTGCTGTGGGGAGGCACTGCCCCCTCTGCCGCCTGGACCGGAGCCAGCCGTGCCAGGTGCTGGTGCCTAAGTGTTCAAGGCTGGGGCAGCAGGGCATTTCCTGCTGCAGCAATGAAGAAGGGATTCATACCGCATGAAACACTTGTACTGTATGGGGTGTTTGTGAGGCACCAGCAGTGCCAGGATTACTGATTGATCAATACTTCATCTCTGTAAATAATTGGTGGCCTGGTGTCTGTTCGTTCTGTGGAAACAGGAGGAGTGGCTGTGCAGTCAAGAGGAGAAAACACCCATTGGGCCACCTGTGCTCATGAGCTGCTCAGGGAACTCGGGGCGCCGTTTCTGGAACTCACAGAGGGGTGACTCGCAGAGTGCCTTGCATCATCATCTACAGCTCTGTTCGCTGTCCTCCTGCAGAATTGGGATCTATGGGTCAGCCCTGCTTCCCCAATGACAGGGGAAAGCGAGCTAGCTCTAGCTTACACTCTGCCAGGTCTCCTGCCAGGTTCTATAGACATCTCATTGCCTCCCCTTCCCATGCCCAGGGCAAAGTCTAGGTACTAGTACTCCATTAGATGGGAGGTATCTGTTATGAGAAAAATAGGAGTGTATGAAAGAGTCATCGACATATCAGCTAACTGTCCCTGCTACTTCCTTTCCCTTCAAAGGAAGCAGTCCCAGAACAAAAGAGAAAGAAAGCTGGGGCTATGGGTGAATGGTAGATGGCTTCAGAGATGTCATGCCATTAGACCTCCAAATAGAGCCAAATATCCTGAGCTGCTTAAGACAAAACATTGACAAATAATAATATGGTGGGGTGTGAGGGCTCTGTTGGGCCAGGAGACCTTTACAGGATGACATTGCTGTATTGCTTTCTGTCTTGCATTTACTACAGCTGTCGAGTTTCATTTGTCTCCTTGAGCTCTTCTCCACGTATCTTGGGTTCTGTGGCTTTAATTCCCATTACTAATGAACAGTTTTTAAAGAAAGCTGCTCCTTTCAGACCACTTTTCCTTCATGGACCCCTTTACTTTCAGAGTCCCCTCAGAGATGTCTGTTAACATGCAAATAATTTGCAATGATTAACACCGTTCTGTTTCTTCTTAGCCTAGCAACCTTTGGCCAGAGATGCTGAGACAGCCAGAGATATAGGCATATATATAGCTCATAAATCTCAAGGTCTTTAGATTTCTCCAGGCCACATCCTCTATTGCCATCTTTTGCAAACAGAACACTGCTTTTTGACCACACCTAGGTTTTTCCCCTGCTGCGATAGCAAACTAGCATTAAACCACAAATGTGCTAGTATCATTTTTCAGGCACTATACTCACAGATGCTTTGCGTCACAGTGTGGGTGTAGCCTAGAGCACTCTGCCAGCCATACAAGCTAGCCTTTGTTTGGAGGTGCTTTGTGTCAAAGAAAGCTCCTTCGGCACTGTGACCAAGGAAGAAGCCGAGACAGTCTGGAGATGCTCTTCCTCAGATGCTGGGACTAGGTCTGCAGTGCTTTGGTAGAACTCTCTCAGTGCCTTTGTGGCTGATCCACAGTCATACACCCTGTCTTAGCGGGGAAGCACCAGCTGTATACCCTGAAGCAGGATTGCAGTGTGCTTTTGCTCTTGTCTGCACCGTCCGGACTGGCCATGTTTAAGAGGAGGATCACCTACCCCAGACATGGGGACCTAGGCAGTAAGGCAACCTCATGCCTAGTGCTTTCCTTGGGAAAGGAAGGAGAGGTCAGCTCATGAGCAAATGAAGGTGAAATGTACAAGTTCTCAGCTTCCAAGGGGGCTGGCAGCAGTGTTTGCCCCAGCGGGGTAAACTAGCCCTGTGGGTGGATTGGACCAAATCACACCTGCCAGCAGTGAGGCCATCAGCTCCCCCAGGTGCCTCAGGAACCTGGATGCAGCCCCGCCCTGGCCCTGGCCTCACCCATGCTCTCTTCCCAGCAGCTCTGACTGCCCCCAGTGGGGCTGTGGCCTGGAACAGTCCCTAGGTCTCCTCCTGCCATGTGGCCATGGCCCTTGGCCATGAGAGCCTGTCTGAACCAGTCTGCTCTCCACCAGCATGTAGCCACCCTGTACATCTGCAGTGGTAAGATGTGGTCTGCCCTGAGCTGTACTCAGGATGGTTGCAGGGAGGCAGTCTGGGGATCGGGGAGGCCCTGGCAAACCAGCGCCCAGCCTACAGGGGAGCTCAACTGAGGCTTGAGCATCTCCTGGGAGTGGGAGGGGGAGTAGGATGACCCCAGGGGAGGGTGTCAGTGCAAAGCTTCTTTGTACATGACAGCTGACCCATAGCCTCATTTTCCCAGGCTGTGTAGGCTTGTCAGAGGCCAGGTGAGCTGACCTGCTCTGGTGCCATTATTACCCATGAAGGCTGAAGGAAGGAATACTTGGCACATGGCAACTGGAGGCACAGGTAGGTTTCCACAAGGAGGAGAAGTGGCCAGGGAGAGACTGTGGATGTGAGAGGAGGTGGCAGCAGCGTGCTGGGAGACAATACCTTCTTGAGGTGACTGGGAGGGATTTTGCAAACCAGACTGTGGGAGGGTAGAGGAACACTGGTGGAGAAGGAAGGCTTGGCATGGGCAAAGTCTTGCTATTAACAGGACAGCCACAAAAGACACAGCCTCAGCAGGGTTCCAGTAGCTGGAAGGCACCTAAAAGCAGCTAGCTAAACTTATCAACTGGTCAGAACAAGGTTGGGGTTGTCTTCTACGCTGGCCTTCAGCCTGGGATTCCAGCGCTCAGGAAGCCTTCTGAGGGGCCAAAGCCCTGGATCTTCCTCATGGTTTGGCTGTCTGGCACAGGCTCTCTCACAGTGCTGGGAGCCCAGACCTATACCAGCCCTTTTCTTTGTCACGTATTGTCTTCCATTAGTTTATTTGACTTGGGTCAGTGTTCCCTGAAGCCTTGCCAGAACCAACAGGTGCTGTCAGCAGGTCTGAATTACTTATTTCCTGAATGTCCGACAGAAGTAGTCGGTGCTACCATAGGGTCTTCTGCACTCTAGTGCATTGTGTGGACTATGTATGCTTCAGCTCTGCTTATTGCTGCTGTTCCTCTCAATTGTAGACTAGCTGTTCTACTCCAAGCTTCAGTGCCTGTGCTGATTTCTGGGTTTAGACTGCCTATGTATGTAAAGAAGGCAGAAGCTGACCAGTGAAGATAATTCAAAAGCAGAATAAATAAATTTTTTTCTTACTATTTTTCTTTTTTTCTGTAATGTGTTGGTAAAGTACTCCGTGACCTCATTCTTAGAGCCTTATTTACATAAACGTCTTTCTTTTTCTCCTGTTTTCCTATTTTCCCATTCCAACACGTGAGATATTAGAGTGCTATAATACAATGAAGCCAATAAATGAGTGTTGCCATTGCATTATTCTGTAAGACGTACGAACATGGTCCCATAAGGTTCTTCCTGGTTTATGGATCCCTACCTCCTGCTATTGAACAGACAGCTCTAGGGCAGAGCTGTCTTGCTTGTCCAGCCATGGTAGAATTCCTTTTTATGTCATTCCATAGGAAAATGAAAAGGCAGATAAATGAAAATAAGTTCAGTTAGTACACAGGTTGGTATTAAGGATAAAATAGTAATATTAACTCAAGTAATGGAAAGTTAGGTAATATTGGAGACCAGCCAGGAAATGGAATAACATCAGGCAGACTAGGCCAAGATGTTTGTTTACTAATGCAAGGAATCAGCAGTGAAATAGAGGAATTACAACTCTTGATACTGGTCATAGAGTGGGGGAAACTTAGACTGCCATAGGTTGGCAATCATGAATGGAACATATGTATTCAAGGACATGCATTGTTCACAAAGGGTAGAAACACAAGTAAAAGTCATGTGAATGATGGGGGTAAAAGCCATAATTGCTTGTCTGAAGATATCTTTGTAGAGAACTTGGAAGAAAGCATGATGGAAGGGGTCTTATTGGCCCTGTGTGATAACATACGCAGACCTCTGTGGTATTAATAAATACAGTGAGGGACTTTGTGATTATGGAAGACTCAGCTTTTCAGGTACAGACTGGAAAGCAAACATTACTAATAATAAGAAGAATCAATTTTTCATTATGTGATGGGGAGATTTGCTCACTGAATTAGTGAGCTAATAAGTGACACTACTTTAAAATTGTTCTGGCAAGCGGTCATCACCTTGTGAAGAGAGTCACGGAAAATAACCTCCAATCATGTGAGCACAAACTGGATCAGTTTAAATTATGGAGAAAGAAACAAAGGTCAGGTGAAGCGAGGAGCACAAATACTAGCATGTGGATAAGGCTCGTAACTTTCCTGGACTATAATGTATCTTCATGTTCAACTCTGTAGTCTGGAACAAGGGGAATAGTTGTTTGCGCTCAGCAATGGTGACTTCACAGTACTTGCCAATGGCTTGTGATCTATGTAAATGTCTTCTGCTGGTCCAAACTGCTACACCCTCAATAGCAACATAGGTTGGTTCTATTTTCTTTTTCTTTTTACAAAATTGGGCAAAATGGTTCAGTTAAAAACTATGCTCTGTTTCCTAGAAGTTGACCATGTTTCATTACGGCTTTCCTGCTGCCTACCACATAGCACTCCCTAGTTTCTGGCGGCTGCGTTTATAGCTCATTTGTCTTCACTGCAGACTGGAGTCCTCAAGTCCGCATATATGTTTTGCAGTGTTTTGTTCCTTTCCCAAACTCTTCAGCTGTCCTTCTCTTTGGGTGCATCTCTCTAAGGCGAGATCCATTTCACTCAAGTCTTGCTACTGCCATCTGAAATCACAAAATTGTGCAGTAATTGTGGTTGAAAGGGACCTCTGCAGCTTTATGGTCCAATCCCCTATTTACAACAGGGTCTATTGTCCAACTGAGTTTTATTATTTCCAAGAGTGAAGATCCTACAGCCTGTCTGGTCTCTTGTTCCAGCGTTTGACTCACCGCACTGTGAAAAATTTTCTTCTTATATTGAGTCTCTCATCCTGTGCCTGTGCACCTCTGAGAAGTGTCTGGCTCCAGTCTCCCTGCGCCCTCCTGTTAGGTAGTGTCAAACAGCGATAAGGCCTTCCTTTTGTCTTCTCTTCCCCCAGGTAAACAGATGCCACCTCCTCAGCCTCTCCTTGCGCATCTTTTATGCCTACCCCGACCAGTTTTGTGGCCTCTTCTGGGATCACACCACTAAACCAATATCTGTCTTCTACTGGAACTAGTATTCCAGATGGAGTCTCCACTAAGAGAGGGGAAGGTAACCCCCTGTTGTCTGCAAACTTCTTGAGAGTGCACTCTGTCCTATTGCCCATGTCACTGATAAAGCCATTAAACAGTATGTGCACAAAGATCTCTTTAATTTGGAAAGCTGTACCATCTTCAGAGTGATTGTCGTGGTTTAGCACCAGTCAGCATTAATTACCACTTCTGCTGCTTTTTTTATTTGTGTGTGAAAATGATAATATTTTTATCTTTCTGCCACTTCATTTTGTGCAGGGACTCTCAGGAAACAAACATTTTCATTTGCTTTGGTATTCTAGGCTCCACTGCTTCTATTTTTTTGCCTCCTTTCCCAAAATGAAAGTGGAAAAAATAATTTATTTGTCTCAAGAATATTTTTAACCTATTGCTATGCATAACTTCAAGTTTTGTTTCCATACATGTAAAGATTTTCACATAGAAATTCAGTTACACAGTTTATCTATAATGTGTTTTGGAAATTTGCAGTTTCTAGCTATTGGCTTTACGCGTTAATCACACTCACAGTATCACAGAATGGTAGGGGTTGGAAGGGACCTCCGGAGATCACTTCGTCCAACCCCCCCTGCGTGAGCAGCACACCCAGAGCGGGGGGCACAGGACCGCATCCAGGCGGGGTGTGAATGTCTCCAGGGAAGGAGACTCCACAGCCTCTCTGGGCAGCCTGGGCCACTGCTCTGGCACCCTCACAGGAAAGAAGGTTTTTTTCCTCATGTTTAAGTGGAACTTCCTGTGTTCCAACTTGTGCCCGTTGCCCCTTGTCCTGTTGTTGGGCACCACTGAAAAGAGTTGGGTCCCATCCTCTTTACACCCGCCCTTCAGGTATTTAAAAGTATTGATAAGATCCCCCCTCAGCCTTCTCTTCTCCAGGCTGAACAAGCCCAGGTCTCTCAGCCTTTCCTCATAAGGGAGGTGCTCCAGTCCCCTGAGCATCCCTGTGGCTCTCCGCTGGACTTGCTTGAGCAGCTCCCTGTCCTTCTTAAACTGGGGTACCCAAAACTGGACACAGCACTCCAAATGTGGTCCCACCAGGGCAGAGTAGAGGGGGAGTATAACCTCCCTCGCCCTGCTGGCCACACTCCTTTTTATGCATCCCAGGATACCACTGGCCTCCTTGGCCGGAAGGGCACATTGCTGCCTCAGGGTCACTCTCTTCTTTGCTGTTGGTCTTACCAGTCTCTCTGCTCCAGTGTGTTTCATAGACCATTTGTTGAATGACAATAGAAAAGTTCCTTGCTTATAGGGTAACTTAGCTTTTTTGTAAAAGAACTACTTACAGAGATACTGCAACTGCAAGCAGGGTGGGAGAAGGAGGGAGTCAGGCACCATCCTTACTCTTGCCTACTGCAAATTTGGGTCCTCCTGTGCCAATTCAGACAACTCTGTTTATCTCAAACCGCTTCTAAATCAAAATATATAACTTAGGGCCATAGCAACATGAGTGCAGGAGCACACCAGCTTGCCCTTGGAGACGTCTCATATAGGACATAATATCAGTCATTTGCCTCATCTTTCCTTGTTCTGGAGCCACATGGAGCAAGATCTGCTCTGGCTCTGGAGGAACTTGCTCTGACTGGAATTTAGCCTGGACATTGTACCTCTGCTCCTATGCATTCTGGTGCTTGCCTGACTACTGCATTTCCTTTCCATCCTCTATAATGATTTCCCAAGCAACTAGAGCAACTGTATACAGCATCCCTGCCAAAAAAGTTCTTTCCAAAAGCCAGAGTTCTGTTATGTTGCCTTCATCCCTATGAAAGTGATAAGCAATTGACATACAGACTTTTTTTTTTTTAAGATTACTGTCA
Source organism: Anhinga rufa (assembly GCA_013400875.1). Classification (NCBI taxonomy): domain Eukaryota; kingdom Metazoa; phylum Chordata; class Aves; order Suliformes; family Anhingidae; genus Anhinga; species Anhinga rufa. Next base: position 34,259 of record VZTV01114908.1, read on the forward strand.
AGTTTCTTTTCTGCAAGGAGAAGGGTTTCCCTGTGCATTTCAAAACAAAAAAAAAAATGCAGGAGTACTCAAAATCCAGTGATCAGTACAGGAGATCATGCATGACCCTTGTGTGAGTAGCCACATTGTACTTTTCTGTCATACTCAGTCTTGCACAGCCATAAACTTCCACCTTTCCTCTACAGTGTTAGTGGTGCCAGCTAGAAAACACCTCAACTCTCTCAGCTTTGAAAGGGAGATTTCTTTCTGTGGTAAGCATTCACCCGTGCATAGTCACCGCACTGACTCTTAGGGCAGCTCCCTGATGTCATACCTTTAGGATGCAGGAAATGTGAGCCATCCCATCACAAACCTCTTTCAGGTGTATTGTGACACTGGGAACTAACTGATCCCTCTAAATAAATATTAACAAGCACATGAGAGAGACTTGTAGTCTCCTCAATCTGACTTTCTGCCAGGAAGGCAAGAAAAAGTGGCAGCTTATCAGTCCTTTTGTTTGAGAGTCTTAACTGCTTTTCTAATGTCAAATTTGTGATCTGAGCCAGACAGGATGTTGCAAGATAGCAAAATTCCCTTCAAATTTTAGAAGTCAATGCCACTCCAATCTCTGCCTGGAATCCTGTCAATGAATAAACACTGCTTTCTCCAAAGGAGGGCGCTCCCAAGGGCAGGGCTCATGAGACAGACATCAATGTGTTGAAGAAGAGGGGAGAAGGATGCAGAACGTATGAAGGCCTTTCATCAGTCTAGTCCCCCTTGTATGTTGCACAGGGTTGTGGTCTGTCTTGCATGTGACAGATAGCTCCAGGGTTAATATTCCTCCTCTGACTTAGTTGTGTGGGCTCCTTTTGCAATCAGTGGAAAGAGACAGAGACTTCCACAGTATGATTCCCATGAGCTGCTTTAGCTATCAACCTGGTATAAGACAAGTTGTGTTCTACAGGGCATATATATCCTGTATAGCTTAAAGACTGTGAATAGGAGGAAATTGTCTCTTTTGATAAAATGGTGGTATTTCCAAATACAGTTTTATACGCCAGGTTCAAAACAGAGGGAAGTAGTTCTCACAACATGCAGCTGAACGTATTCTCATTGACAGGGAATACTATTGAAACCAAAAATATCTGTGAGTTCAAAACATGATTGGACAAGTGAATAGGGAAAAAAATCTAGGTGCTGTGAAATGCAAAGACAAGCTTGGTCTCAACTAATTTTAGACAGCTTCAGCGCAGATGTCTATTCACAAACATCACCCCCCACTCTTGCCACAACCAACAGAAAGAAACAGGAACTTCTAGGGCATCACTCACCAGCTTATTTTGGACACCTACCGCTCAGAGAGGTCAATCGTACTCCAGAGACCACTGCAGGCCAGGAGAGAACCTACAGAGGAAACGTGCTTCTTGTTCTCTTCCCTGGGCATCTGCTCTTGATGATGGCAGAAGACAGGGCATGGGGTTGGTCAAACCTTTCAGCTGAGCTGGTTACACTGCTCTAGGTGTGCCTGTTTCTCTCATCAGACTATCAAAGACAGGGTCTCAGGGAGGGAGTCTTCTCCAGTGTCAGGACTGAGGAGTTACCTCTAGTCCATACCTCTGACGTTACTCCTCAGCCTACTCCTGTTGCTGCTGCACTGGGTCAGGCGTGCTCTGGGTATGTGTGTTGGGGAGCACAGCGCATGTTGCTTGCTTCTTCAGTGTATAAGAAATAACAAGTCTGGCTGCATGGGCAGTTCACAGGGCTCACTAGTCTCCAAGTCCCCAGAAAACACCTTTAATCATGGAAGGAGGGTAGAAATGAGATCAGCTATCATGTGAGGTGGAAGCAAGGTGTACAAGGCTGGGTGATATGGGGCTGACTGCCATTAAGCAAACGCTGACTGCCATATGCTTCTGCTTTGCTTCATAAAGCTTCTGAATCAGACATACAGGGAGAATGATGTCCGTTTTTCAGGAGCCAGAGGATTCCTCCTTCACTTTCCACAATGTGCTGGTCTCAGAAAAGGCAGTGTGTCAAAAAAGTGTGCCCTCCCAAGCCTCATCTCCAAGGTATAGTACATTCTCCCCCTCTGTGCAACTGTGGCTGCCTTCTGAAGAGCCCAGCCAAGTAATAAGAACTTGGGATCTGTGCAACTGAAAAAATCTGCTCGGCCCTGTGACTAGAGTACTGTACAGCAGTGTTCAGTGCTGTCATGAAGCCTGAGTATTGGTGCCAAAGGACCAGCATGTCTTGGGCAAACTACATGCAGGTAGAACAGGAGTTTTGGTACATCTCTGTTCACACAACTGTTGGTCAGGGAGGAATAAGGCTTTAGGAAGAGCCACACAAGTGCTGTGACCTTTACAAAACAGCTTTGTAACACTTAATGACATACAGGTAAATCCTTCCTACAAATGGTGTCAGTGCAGGGCATAGGAACACATAGCTCAAATCCAGGTTGCACAGAACATTGCACGGTTTTCTCTGCAGGGCCCTACCTGGACCACTGCCAGCTTCTCATCCTGTTTCCCAGCCCAGGGTTACCAGGGCTTGACCATCTGTGTTTGCAATGCAGCAAGTGAAAGGGAACATGACCTACCCTATTCAGGTTGTCCTTCCTGCTGGAAGGATCAGCCTTGCCCAGATTTTTTGCTTCTGCTGTCTCCTATACTCCATTTGCCCTCAGAGCAGCTCAATGAGATCACTGGGGACAAGGTACACCATCAAGAGGAGGTCTACACCTCTCCAGACAGTGTGACAGAAACAATGAGACCTGGCATAGGAATGACCCAAAGTAATTGTCTCTCATGGTCGCAGAATACCATGCATTTCTCTTGAGTCCAGCACTGCCCTGCTTCACTACCTTACCTGGCACAACCCCATTGCAGCTCCAGCACCCTTGTGAATCATTAACAGGCCAAGTCCAGCTGCTCCTTTCACAGCTTCTCCTTTCACACAATTTTCTTTCCCAGTCCCCAAACTTGAGCAAGGCACAGACAGAAGAGTCAAAAAGACCTTATGTGAATCTGCATCTGCTGACAACATGGCAAGCAGCACAGCAGTGGTAGGCAAATATGCACTATCTCTGCACTCCTGGTGGGCAAGCTGGTCCTCCTTGCAACAAGGGTTCCTGTTTGTCCTTTGCTCTGACACTCCATGGACATCCCTGTTCCTCCTTTTACGGAGAGCAGTCTCTTTTGGGGCTTGCAATGGGACTTACTGTAAAAGCACCTCTCGGTCTCCTTCAATAATTTCCTGGCCCTTCTCCTCTACTAGTAGTGTTTGGTCATTTGTGCCCCTTCAAGAAACTGCCATTCCCATGCTTTGCTGCTTAACGCAGGGTGGGGTTTCTTAGTTTAAGGCTGGTCAAAGTAGGCGGGCACTGTAGAGCAGTCAGTCTTAAGAGCTCGGACATACACAAATGAAGGGGACAGGAGGGAGCAGGCAGAGGTATAGGTAAGAATAGTAGTGAGTACATGTGTATATGAGAGCCTGGTTTGAAGGTGGAGTGCCAGTACATGAATGCACAGCTGTGCATTCTGGTGGCTGTGTAGCTGCCTGGAGGAGTGCATACCACAGCTGCGTACGCGTGTGAGGGCAACTTTGATTGAACCAGATCTGGTGGTGCTTCAAGAAGACTTGTTAAGGTGAGATTTTCAACCATTTCTTGGTATGTGGTGAGGATGCTCAGGTTCCCAGAACTGCATTCACTGCTCGTGCTCAGCAGCCTGAACTGGGAGGTTAATTTTTGTGAAACACTGTAAACATATGGATGCCAGTAAATTGCTACATGATTCGTCCTGCAGACAGAAGCTGTTGATCTGGTTTAGAGGGTAGTTCCTGCTTCTCCAGACTGTCTTCTCAGTGCCCCTTCTCGGCATTTCCCACTGCTGACAGTCACACGATCTCTTCTCCTCTCAATGGGCAGATGCTACTTCTAATTCTGCAGAAACTGATCAGGCCAAATTGAAGAAGGATTTGATAAAACTATGAACAACCATCAGTGCCATCAAAAAGCAGTGTCTGGGGCTTCCCTGGCACCAGATCCTCTTTGCTACACTACTGCCACTACAGCAGTGAGGGTTTCTGTGCAGGTCTGGAGAGCTCCCCCAGACTTGCAAAGCACTCAGCCAGAGTCTTGTATACCATGAGGTATTTTGGGCTGTACTGTCGACCCCCGCCTCAGACATGCACAGGTTCAACAACCCTGTATTCTGGGGACATGTCGCCCATGCTCAGAGTGCGTTTGGTGGGTATGTCTCTCTGGGGCTGCTTGTTGCTTTCTGTAATGCTCTTTCTTTGCCAGGATAAAGCTTTTCCAAGGCCCCTGTGTGTTTCTGGAAAAGCTTAAAACCACTTTTTTGTTTGTTTGTTTGTTTGAGACTCTAGCTGCTTGGGCAGGAGGATCCCAGTTCTTTGCATTCTCCTACGTGTCCTGTGGGAGGCTCTAACACGGTGACACTGGATTGTCGTACTTTTCAGTAGTTTCTGTTCTTCGCCCTTAGTACCTTGAGATTCTTCCTATTTCTGCTCTCAGCCACATCCTGGCTCATCTCTCTGCCAGCAGACAGTAACTGTGTGCCGTTTTTTGTTCTGTAGCTGAAATTGTCTCAATCATTCTGGGTTGATCTTTACTCTGCAGCTCTGCAAGGGCTTCATATTTCACTTTTGCAATATGAAATGAACTGAATCAGTTGTGACTCCCGATGTTTGTTGTAGGGAAAATGGGTTAAGCTTAAGACTTTAGTTTAGAAACATCCCAGCTGCCATGATTGAGAGATACAGTGGTGAAAAATAAGATTATGTGATTAGTATTTCTTTCATATTAGGAAATGTCTGATAGAACCTCTACCGTTCTTTGCTGCTCCTCTATTCCACTTCACTCGGCACGCACATTTCAGTCCTTCTCCCCTCCCTGTGGGATAGACTGGTCAGGGCAACAATCATCACTACTTCTTGTATGAGAGTGAAAAAGCTGTTGAGGCTGTGGCCCCACATGAGGCCATTTCTCAGGCAAACACCAAGAGCAGTCACAGGGATGGTCTGCATAGTCTCTGAAATGTGTAAAGCATCCAGCTGTCCCTCCCTGGCTTGATTCAAGATAAAACCACACCCTTGCTTCCCAAAAAACCTGAATCCATTCTCTTAGACTATTCACACACAGGCTTCAGAGAAATAATGATTTCTGCGCCGTTTTAAATCTGCCTGGGTTTCTTAATGCCAGTGTTCATGTCTGCTCAACAGAGGTTTTCTCAGTTAAGAGCTTCTGGCTATAGTCCAAAAACTCTGTCGGGAGTTAGACAAATTATATTAATGGTGCCAAATGGAAATGATACCATCAAAGTTCATTTGGAAGCCAGGACTTTTGGTAAACACTGCTGTATTCATTTGCAAGGAGGAAGCTGATATATGACTTATCTTTACAACAGTCTTTGTTTGCAGCTCTTCCTAGGCTTGGTCCGCATGTTGGCTTGAATCAGCTTTTTGTCAGACCTGAACACTACAGTCCACTTGTATAACCAAAAAAATCAGTGGGCTTCTTGTCCAGGAGACCAGAAGCACATGGTCCCCCACTAAAAGCCCAGCCCCATCCTTGTATGACATTACTAAAATAAAATTCATACTGTGGTAGCACTTATTGGCAACAGCCAGGCTTACCCATTGGGCTGCTTATTGTCCTGGCTCTGAGAAATTATAATTGCTGCCTTATAAACACTAAGTTCAAAATTAATGCACAGCAGGTAGATTAGATAAACAAGACAATTTATGCATATATGGTGGAGGGAATGATGAGTACTGTTCCTAGTGGTTTAGCAGCAATGACTGTATCTGTAAATTTAAACATCAGTGCTACAGGAACTGAAATCATGAGAGGAGGCACCTCCGTGCAAATTAGCCTGAAAGCTTCGCTGCAGAGAGAAATTGAGGCAAGGCATAAGGAGGAGGTTAGGGAAATTTTGACTAGGAACATTCACGCATTACCATGGACCAAGAAGGTAACATGGTAAGCACATGGGGAAGCAACATCTGCATTGTGGCCAGCTGGGGCATTCTTTATACCTCTGCTGCTTTAGTAGGGAGGCAGCTGCTCTGCGTCAGCATGGCTGCCTGAATTCAGTGCAATCGTGGGCTGCATAAAAGCAGTGTACAAATCTGTAAGGACCTGGGCTCCAGTGCTGCTCTGTCAGGAGGACTTCCAGCTTGCCCTGCAGCCCTGAAGGCCCTGCTCTCTCTATCCTGTCTGGCTGTGGTGGCACCTGGAAGGACTGACCATGACTGAGAACCAGTAAGTTTTTTAATTTTAGTTCACCTTGGGAAATGTAAAGCATTTGCACTGGCCAGAAAGGCCTGGCGCCGCTGCAGCACAGCTGAACTGCCAGCCTGGCACGTGATGACGGAGCAGCCCACCACACTGTGTGGACTTCTGTGCTACCTAAGGAGCCTGTTCCCAGGGGTGGCCAGTGCTACATGCACCCACCTATATTCAAGGCACAAATCAGGCATAGCTGGGGGAGGGGATGAGAGCGCACAAGAGAGGAACAGTTGGCAGAGTATGCTTTAATGTAGTTTTTTTAAAAATTAAGTGAATCCTTTCTGCCTCAGATCCCATCCCTGACCGTGTACTTCCTGCAGATTCCTGTGCCAGCTGGTACTCAGACTATAAATTGTCCCCAGGCAGCACAATGGACATTTTCCAATAATGAAGTCATCCTCAACAAGCAGAATAGAGGATTAGTGCAAGAAATAAAGAGCGAGCTTTGGGCAGACCTTTGAGTTGGACTAACATGTTGTGTTGTACCTCTTCTCATAAAAGACTTACAGGATGAGTGAGACTGGAGAGAAGGGTAGCAGGAAACAGTCTTTAAAAAGGAGTTAGGCTAAGAAAGGGGTTAGCTGTAGGTGAGCCAGCATACACAAAGATGGATGACATAAACCCTCATGGACCTTTCTAGCAAAATTGCCTATCTGACTCTAGAGGAGATATTGCTGTGCTTGGATTTGTTACCTTTGTGTGCTGGTTTTGGCTGGGATAGAGTTAATTTTCTTCATATTAGCTAGTATGGGGCTATGTTTTGGATTTGTGCTGAAAACAGTTTTGATAATACAGGGATGTTTTTGTTAGTGCTGAGCAGTGCTTACACCAAGTCAAGGCCTTTTCTGGTTCTCAGAGTGCCTCACCACTGAGTAGGTACTCAAGGATCTGGATGAGGGGATCGAGTGCACCCTCAGTAAGTTTCCAGATGACACCAAATTGGCTGGGAATGTTCATCTGCTCCAGGGTAGGAAAGCTCTGCAGAGGGACCCGGACAGGCTGCATCGATAGGTTGAGGTCAGTTGTATGAGGTTTAACAAGGCCAGGTGCCAGGTCCTGCACTTGGGTCACAGCAAACCCATGCAACGTTACAGGCTTGGGGAAGAGTGGCTGGAAAGCTGCCCAGCGGAGAAGGACCTGGGGGTGCTGGTTGACAGCTGGCTGAATGTGAGCCAGGAGTGTAGCCAAGAAGGCCTACAGCACCCTGGCTTGTAACAGGAATAGTGTGGCCAGCAGCAGCAGGGCAGTGATTGTGCCCCATACTCAGCACTGGTCAGGCCACACCTCGAATCCTGTGTTCCGTTTTGGGCCCCTCATGACAAGAAGGGCATTGAGGTGCTGGAGCATGTCTAGAGAAGGGCAACAAAGCTGGGGAAGGGTCTGGAGAGCAAGTCTTATGAGGAGTGGCTGAGGGAGCTGGGGGTGTTTAGTCTGGAGAAGAGGAGGCTGAGGGGAGACCTCATCGCTCTCTGCAGCTGCCTGAAAGGGGGTTGTAGCGAGGTGGGTGTTGGTCTCTTCTCCCAAGTAACTAGCGATAGGATGAGAGGAAATGGTCTCAAGTTGTGTCACGAGAGGTTTAGATTGGATATTAGGAAAAATTTCTTTACTGAAAGAGTGGTCAGGAATTGGAACAGGCTGCCCAGAGAGGTGGTGGAGTCACCA
>VZTV01114908.1:43992-58967 GCA_013400875.1 Anhinga rufa
CTGAAAGAGTGGTCAGGAATTGGAACAGGCTGCCCAGAGAGGTGGTGGAGTCACCATCCCTGGAGGAGTTAAAAAAACACGTAGACGTGGCACTTCAGGGTATGATTTAGGAGACATGGTAGCATTGGGTTGACAGTTGGACTAGATGTTCCTAGCGGTCTTTTCCAACTTTAATAATTCTATGATTCTATGAGTTGGGAGGGGACACGGCTGGGACAGCTGACCCCAACTGACCAAAGGGATATCCCCCACCATATGATGTCATGCTTAGCATATAAAGCTGGGGGAAGAAGAAGGTAAGGGGGCAACATCTGGAGTTGATGGTGTTTGTCTTCCTGAGTCACTGTGATGCGTGATGGAGCCCTGCTTTCCTGGAGACGGCTGAACACCTGCCTGTCAATGGGAAGTAGTGAATGGATTCCTTGTTTTGCTTTGCTTGCTTGCATGGCTTCTGCTTTGCCTATTAAACTGTCTTTATCTCAACCCATGAGTTTTCTCACTTTTCCAATTCTCTCCCCCATCCCACTGGGAAGGGAGTGAGTGAGCGGCTACGTGGTGCTTAGTTGCCAGCTGGGGTTAAACAATGACACTTTGGTATGTGAGTTTTTGCCTGTGATGGCAATAAATGTTTTCTGAAACTCCAAAAATAATATAAGCAAAAGAAATGGAAACCTACATTGTATTTTTACAGCATTCTGGCATAAAAGTAATTGTAAATGATGGTCAGAGCAGGAGCTTAAAAGTAACAATGTGGAACTGTTGAATTCTCTACAAAAACTGTTTGTTCCATCTTTCGATCATCTCTGCAGGGATTGTGTATCCTAAGTACAGGTTGGTGTGCACTGACTTATTTGAATACACTGAACTAACTCTTAAACTTTTATCAAAGTGCAGACAAGCTTTTCAGGGATCTTCTAAGACTGCATTAGAATGGCTTACTGACAAACAGTGTTTATCTTACAGAAAACCTCCAGCCCTGCAGTATCTATGTCCTTTCCAAAGACACCTTGTGCTGTGTGGTTGTCACAGTATCACTGGTAGTGTGGCAGCTTTCCGAAACCCTGAGGATTGGCAGGAGACTGACGCACTATATCCTGCCTTCTTCATGATCTGTGATGCTGAACTTCCTCTGTCTCTGCAGATCCCTTGCAACCATGATGAAGTCTAGAATGGTACAGGTGCTCCTGATATTGGCGATTCTGTCCTTCCTTCTGATCCACTTCCACTTCCTACCCTGTAGCAACAATGCCCCAACGGAAGAAAAACCTTCTCCAGTCCACATCCTCATTCTCTCCTCCTGGCGGTCAGGATCTTCCTTCACTGGACAAATCTTCAGCCAGCACCCCAGCGTCTTCTACCTGATGGAGCCTGCATGGCATGTGTGGGTTACAATGTACCAGAATAGTGCCAAAGTCTTACACATGGCAGTGCGGGACCTAGTCAGATCAGTCTTTCTGTGTGACATGTCTGTATTTGATGCTTACATGTCTAGCCAGAAGAAAAAGTCTGATTTATTTCAGTGGGAAACAAGCCGAGCCTTGTGCTCCCCCCCTGCCTGTGACTCATTCAGTCGCAGTGACATAATCACTGCAGGCAATTGCAGAACAATCTGTGGCAAGTACCCATTCAGCAAGGTGGAGGAAGCTTGTAAAACCTACAGCCATGTTGCCATCAAGGAGGTTCGGTTCTTTGACCTGAAAGTTCTCTACCCCCTTCTCACTGATCCATCCCTGAACCTCAGAATCATTCACTTGGTACGTGATCCTCGGGCTGTGTTCAGGTCCCGAGAGAAAACAATGGCAGACCTGAAACGTGACAGTAACATTGTTGTGGGGTCCCAGAGGACAGAGGGAGAAATGGGGCCCTACAACACAATGCAAGTAATCTGCAAAAGCCACGTTGAGATTTACAAGGCAGGCAGGCAGGCCATTCCCAGCTTCCTGAAAGACCGCTACCTTCTGGTTCGCTATGAAGACATTGTCAGAGACCCACTAGCAAGGGCTGCTCAGATGTACAGGTTTGCAGAACTCCATTTCACACCAGAACTTCAGAAGTGGGTGCACAACATTACCCATGGGAAGGGGCAAGGAGCACGGGCCTTTGATATTGGGTCCAGAGATGCGCTGAGAGTATCCCAGGCGTGGAGGAAGACCCTTCCCTTCCAGAAAATAGAAAAAGTGCAAAATGTGTGCAAGGATGCGATGGACTTGCTGGGCTACCGCCTCGTTCAGTCTGAGGAAGAGCAAAAAAATATGTCCCTGGATCTTTTGTTTGCCCAGAACTCTTCTGAGTAACAAATTCTGAAGGCAGAAAAGCAGTTCTCTGTATCTACTCTCTGAAGGCTGCAGAGTGGAGCTGAAGAGTGGAGAACTGCAAAAGAGGACAGAGGTGCATGCACATGTGTGTAAGAGTGCGTGCATGGATGTGCTATGCAAGGACAAGTAACACAGGAACCCCAACTGCACTCATGAGAGCTTTCTCAGCAGCACAGGGTCACTCTCTAAGGCCCCTGGAGGCTCAGCCACAATGTAGGCTGAAGTAATGCAAGTCTCTTTTCCAAATTAAGTCCATGGTTTATGAAAAAGAAGAATTTTGTGTAGGTTGGAGCAAACAGAATGCCAAAGGAGTGGGACTAGATGGCAGAGCTCAAACCCCTCACAGACCGCAGCTACATACTAGTGAAACCACATGGACCAATTGCACTGCAAAGGAAGAGGAGATGTAAATGGAATCTGAATAAAGAGAACATTATTTGTCATGCTACCACCCAGCATATGTAATGCCAGAAGTGACACAAGGATGACCAGACATTGGTTTCTGGAAAGATCCTTTTTTCAGAATGGCTGAGTTTTCAAGCCCGGTTTCTGTTTTGCTCCATTCCTGTGACTGGGCATCCAGCCTTGGTGGCAATGTTGGGTAAATGTGTGTATCCACTTAGTATATAATGGGAAAAGGGAATAAACCAGCTATAGTTGAAAATAAAAACTCCTGGGCTTGCCTATGGGGATCCATTTCTGGGGCTATGTGAATCCATTTATTTTTGAGCTGAAATAATTCTGTCTTCTAGCTTTCAGATCAAAAATAGTTGTTCCCCTGGGAGTTCTCATGATCCACATATGTGACTGAGAAGAATTCATGCTAAGGTTGAGAGTGTAAAGACAAGGTAAAGACACAGATTCCATTGCTATAAATACTGGAACTGGGAAGATAGGTTTATGGCAGTGAACTGAAGAAGCCGAGAGGAGAACAGGAAGTCATCCTATTTAATTATTGGGTGAGAGTATTTCCCATCTTAGAGCTCCACAAAATTATATATAATGGACTCTGCCATTCTCCACCATCTCCATTGGAGACACCATTCTCCCACCTCCAATGGGAATACGTAGCTCAAACCTGAACAACAGAATTATTTTTACGTGTTTTTAACAGTGTTCTGTAAGGCAAGGAGAAAAGCTCATTACCAGACTTGGGGAGTGAAATGCCTCCAGATACCTCCTTCTAAACATCCTCTTTTGTGTGTAAATTGCAGAGTTCCTTTAACATGCATCTATTTAACACTGCATTCAGATATTGCCCCAGAGCTAGAATAGTTCCAGTACCCTGCAGACAGCAAGGCAGCTGTCCTAAGGCAGGATCACAAGCATCAACAAGGGATGAGGCTTGATTCTGAGGATGTGCATTCTTGGGAGAAGGTGATCAAGGCAAGGCTGGGCAGTGGAGGTGATCCGAGGAGGCTCCAAGCAGGATCAGGGCGTTCAGGGCCATGGGAAGCTGTGTTCCCCTTCCCTCTCCACCAATACCCGCCCCTCCACACCCCACCTCACCCCCCATCCCCAGTTCATTGCTCTTCTTCCCTATCTGCCCTGGCTGCAGCTCCTTGCCCCAAGACCCTGTTCACTTTGTCGGTCAGCTGCCCTTCTCATGCCAGGGTAGCTCTGGTGAGGGATGCTCATATTAAACTTGCCAGAAGGGCATTTGATGCCCGCTGTAGAAAAGTGACAATGTCTACCTGGAGGACTAGACTTCATTTGCTTGTTATTAAAAAGTTGCAATATCTTCTTAAAAAGAGAAATATATACGGCTGAATTTTAAAATTAGGGGATATAGTGACTGTGTTCGTTCGAAGTTGTATAGGCAATAAATAACGTCCAGCCTCTACCTATTTTGTGTGTTTGAAGGATGATAGAGAAGGATTCACCTTTACTGAATAGCAGTCTCTAATAGCAGGAAGAAGGCTCTTCTGACAAATTCACAGCAGCTGGGTTGGTTGCATTTTTTGGCACCAGATAATTAATGAGGGTTTTGTTATGTGATGATTCTGCTGAGGAAAGGAGGGAAAGTAACCTTACAGACAGACACTGAGCCCCTTGGCATGGAAGCAAACCACCAGAAACAGGAGAAAAAAACCTATTCCCTGGGCATGATTAAAAGCATAGATGAATTGGCTGTGGGTAAGCAAAGCAGGAATTTCTGGCTGGCTGCTCTGGATGAGGGAGGTCAGTCCCGGGGAGTTAGGTTGGTTAGCAAGAGAAAGTAGCTGCTAGCTAAAGAGGGGGCCTGTGGAATGAAACAATGAGCGATACCCAGTTAACAATCAGCTCTGAGATCACCAAGAGTAGCAGCCTAGAAAAGTGGGAGAGCTTCCCAGCCCAGAAGCAGCTCTGTAGTCACCTTCACTGGGGTAGGCATCAGCATTCCAGATCTTGTGTGTCCATTTGAGGGGGCCTGAGACCCTTCAGAGTCCCCAAAGAGATTGTCCTGCAGCAGTTAGGAAGAGAGTTTTGGCAGGAATTGTGCAACAGCAAGTGGTGAGTAGGGGAGGTTAGCTGCTCAGCAAGGCAGCTCTAGATGCAGAACTGGTCAGCAGTGGGAAAGATGATACGGGCAGGAGGGTGGAGCCTTTCTTTCAATTTCCGTTGCATTCAGTATTATTGTTAATTATTTAGCTTTCACAGGCTGGTGTTTTGTTGTTGCATTTCTCTTATCCATGAAATTCTATTTCTTCAAATGCCCCTATGTACACTCATGCCTTGTAAGGGGTGGGTGAGTGGGCAGGGACAGAGCTCAGCTTGTTAATCAGTTAGCAGGGTTTTCCTGGTTTCTGGGTGCTGGACTAGCTGAATGTCAGTGTTTCTGAAGAAGCCTTTTGAAGTTGAATCCATACATCTCTTACCACTAAACAGAGCCTCGCATATTGAATTATTCAGATGCACTACTAAGTCTGTACACCATACAAACTGAGTTTCTCCTATACTGCTGGCAATTCCTTCAGCACAAGGTCAGTCACTATCCAAATTTCATTTTCAGTCATGCTTTTCTTTTGGATTAAGCAATTGGCCCTGATCACCAAGACTGAAAACATTTTAAAGCAGCTGTGATGATTACAGGATGTTTACTCCTCAGGGACATGGTTTCTTTCCAGACACCACTAAGACAGGGTTCCTCTAAGCATGAATCCCATTGTTTAAAACAAAGCTTTTATTCTTAGTTGTTGGAAATACTTTTCAGGTGCTATTTCTGTATCTTTCCAGAGTCTGAATTTCTATTTCATCACCTGTAAAACTGGAATAATACTAACTCAATTCAGAAGAGGCAGATCGCAATCTTGTATTGTGTAAATAAAGGTTTGAAGCTAGATTCATAAAGGAGACATCAGAAGTTGTATCTAACATTGAGGCTTTAGTGACATTTACAGATCACCTGCTACCATAGCACTGCAGATGTCTATATTCCTAGAACTAAACCTAATCCTTGCAAAGGGTGGGATGTTGTATATTATAGAAATCGTAGTCTTACTACTAGGGATCCTGTTGCTGAATGCCAAAATCCATGGTGACCAGGCAGCACTGGCATTGTGGTAGTAAGTCCGCTGAAAGCAAGGTATCTTTCTTTACATGGTGTTTATCCAAACTTAGAGCAGGCAGGCTGGCATAGAGAAGTAGGACTCGTACTGTGCCAGAAAGCACACAGCCACCGAATTTCTTTTAAAGTCCCTTTAAAATGGACCTTAACTCAACATATTCAGCTGAAAGCATGGAGTCTCAGAAGTCTGTTCTTACCAAAGTCACAGTAAAGAGCTTCCTACTTTAAGCGCCAAGAAGCCTCTTTCTGAGCAAACATAGACTCTCAGTACATTGCTAATTATACCCCTACATTAACCAATGTCAGCTTGAGTGGTTTAAGTTTTATTATGAATACTTGTTTTCAGTGGACTAAAACAATTCCATGTATCAAATGTTTAGCTGGACAAAAAACCCCTTCATAGTGTTTTCAGTCACCCAGTAAACAAATGACATAAAAATAACATATAATGCATTTTTCTTAATGTACTGTTTTGAAATTACTTTAACTTCTGCATCCTAATCTTAACCAGAGAAAAAGCAGGATTATTGATTTCAGTGTATCTTTACTACACTCCTTTAGCTATGTTTCTTCAATACAATTGGTGAGATTTTATTTTTTCTGGAAGCACCAAAGCCACACAGTGTGGTCACATGAAAATTTAAAGTTGTCTTAATGCAAGCAAAGATGACTTGGAATACTTTTTGGAGGAGGAGAAAAAAAAAAAAAAAACACCAAAAAAACCCCATCAAACTTTCAAGACGGTGAGCATGATGTTTAAAACTATGGCTACATCCTTTGGCACATGCATAAAATAAAGATCATGGATGTCTGTTTAGGAACAAATGTCAAGCTTACATTGTGCAAGTTCAGAAGAGTAAACTCTGCTTTTATACAAATGAAGTGTAAGATGGAGAAGTCAACAATCAAAGGGACATTTAAAAACTGACTCTTCGGGATTCCCATCTGTTGCTCTTCAACCTGGGGTATGTAATCAGTTCTTCACTGGTACCTTTAGTTATGAAAGGCAAGAATGCATCAATTTTGATAACGCTGGCCAACTCTAAAAGGAAGCAAATGGGAAACACCCAAATTCCAGATAACAGTTTGCAGACCCAGTATTTCTGCCGCTGGAATTGTCTGTAACTCAAAGTTGTGGCACATGCATTGCCACTCTGCTCACCATTCCACGTTTATGACTATTGCTGCTCCATACAATAACACAAAGAAACCTGTATGCTTCTTTGAGCTACAATAAGAGTGTTCCTGACACTCACTGATAGTACAGGGACCTGACATGAACATGGAAAGCTAAACTCTCTAGCGTATTGGAAGGAATGTAACTGCATCTTTAGTAAGACAAAACAGAGAAAACAGGATTTTTGTTGGAGAAGGCAGAGCCAGAATGCTCTGAAGCAGAACCATGATACAGTGACATCTCCAGGTCCTGTTAATGGGAAAGTGGACTGAAGAGACCTAGACCTAAGCCCATGTGCCTATGCAAGCAAGAGTATCTGTGGATAAGAAGTGCCCTTCAGGAGTTCAGAACAGATGAGAGAGCAACCTTGAGTAAGCTGTGCTCTCTGCATCTTAGTTCCTACACCTACTGAGTGCACCAAGCGCGTATGGAAAGGTTTTCACTGTTAAGACAATGTGCTTGTATGGTTCTGCAAAGGTATAAACACTGTATGCGGACTCAGAAGTTTGCATTGGATGACTGACTAATTGCCCTGAAAAAGACAAACTCTTAAAGTAAGTGTCACTTAGAATTATGAAAAGGTATAATGAGCCTTACACCCGATCCTTTTATGTTGCAGCCACTATGTGTTCTTCCTCTCACTTTGAATTCTAGAGCAGCTTTGGTTAAAGATGACCATTGAATTGTGAGCTTATGGTACTGCTGAGATGTGTACACCGCCCAAGCTAGAATGGGAGGTTTTGCCTGCAGGAGGTGACTGGTCTCCTGTTCATGAACTTGGTCATCATCAGTCCTTGGATTTCAAATCCAGCTGGTAAAATTTCTAAGTTTTTAAAAAATCTGACTACGTTATTTGCTACGTTGTCTTGCATTCTCTCATTAGGTGCTTGTCTGGTCTTCCACACAAGTCTCAAGTAACCAGTCTGAGCAGCATGAACGTAACAGATCATTCTCACTTTTTCAGCAGGAACAACCTGTCCCGTGAAACACCGCATAGTCTGAAACAGAGTTTTGGCATTTGGTTACATTGGCTAACTCCCCAAATAATCAGTTGGTGTTTCAGGACAGTGTTTTTCTGAAGTAGCAGTCTCATTATACCATGTTACTGTTGACTTTCAATGTAACTTGAATTTGGCTTAAAGTCAGCAATTTACTAATTCACCTTCATTTTTTGAGTGTCACAGTGCAATAAGCAAAAGACCCAAAACGTAATTCTAAAGGCGGGGGAAATCAATCTTTGCTTTAATGAGCCCATTTTATTTCGCCAAAAGAATGAATTCCAGGCTTATAGGACTGACTTCAAATAATATTAAAATAGTGACCAGAGCAAGATTTCAGGCTGAAAGTACTGAGTTTTTCAGATTGTGATGGTATACTAGCACTGGTGTTCTCTCTCTCAAACATGACTTAGGTGATACATACCTAAAGAAACTCTGAGCACTCTTTCTTAACGTGTATTCCTACCTGAACTATTGCACGTGGCCCTGAAAGCTGGTCTACTTTTTCCAACTGGACTATACAGTCTGGTACAAGTGTTAACTTTGCCTGGATTAAAGAAGCTGGGACTCTTTGATCGGTAGAGATGCAAGCTGGGGCAGAGCTATTAATTGTTTTTGAAATAATGAAACAAGATGGTAAAGTTAATGTTATTAAACAAACCCTGAAATATTAGCATTGAAGAACACGTGCTGAAGTGGTAATAAAAATTGAAATGACTGTCTACCAGCCTGAGGTTTTGACTGACAGATCTCTGTAATGTGAAATTGAATATTATAATGTCACAGTGACCTTTTTTGGCTGTTCCCAGTGCATATAGCTACTCCGAGACATCTCAGCATTCATTTATGAGACCGAGTGCCCTCATCTTCTGGCGTGAATGTTCTTGATCCCTCTTTTTGAACAGTTACATTTTCATTGTTACCATCTCCAAATGTCTCCTGCTAATCAACAACTGGCAGAGCAGATTATTAAATGACCATCCACAACAGTCTGAAGTAAGAGACACATGACAAGAGAGCAGGCTGCTATTGTGCAGTAATAATGTGTTACAGATTAGAGCACTTAATGTGATTCTGTCAGACTTTGGTGCCAATCTGATTCAAAATCCTTTGCATGCAGCAATGTACAGGTAGGATTCTCAGCTGTTTTATATAGTAGATACACATTTTAAAGCAAATTTTCAGTGAAAACTTGATACTGCGTAGAACCTTTCTACTTTTAAATGTTTAGTATACTCAGTATTACAAATAAAAATCAAATACAAAGTAGGCCTTTTATAAAAAATGATTTTAAAGCATTTCTGAAACTTAAGAATGTTGCATCAAATTTTCCTTCACATTTACATTTCTAAAATGACTTTTTTAAAGTTCCTGCCACAGTCCTAGATCAGTCATTCCCCTGTTTTGCTATCTAACTTTTCCTAAATGCTACCCGCTTTGCTACATTTTCAGCTCCGAATTTTGCTATCAACTTATTTCTTACACGTTCATCGTCTTTTTGCAATTCCAAATCATCCTCTCTGCTCCACACAGGGTACCCATCCAAGCGCTGCCCCGTCTGCAGAAAGTATAAAGTAGTCTCCACTTCACCATTGTTTTTCAGAAAGGCCTGTGTAACAGTGAACAGGTCCATGCTGAACTTCTCCATGAAGTGCTGCATAGTTTTTACTACTTCGCCCACCACACTGGAAGAGCAAGTGCTTGTTGGTCTTTCTTCCCTTTGTAACTGAGTGTCAGGGAGAGCACAGTCCTCCGGTCCAGTTTTCAAACCAGATGCTGTTTCTCCTGGGGACCTTCCCTTTCCATCTTGTGTAGAAAGTTCTTCCGAAATGTCTGAAGTATCACTTCCTGACTAAAAGTAAGAGAAGTGGAGTCATCAATTAGACATAGTATTTTCTGGCAAGCTTATTTTATCACTGCTACCCAACCACCTTCCACTGTGACTCTACAGTATATTAAAAAAATCAGAAATTACTAATAGTAATTTCTGTAAGAGTGAATATATATTTTTATATATATAACAACAGTAAAATTCAGTGACTGAAGTGAAGCCGTATGCGTTAACGAGCACATACAAGATCACAGAAAAGCATGAAATATAAGGGAGAATTTGGGCAAATTAAGTATAAAAGGCAAATGTTAATGCAACTGCAGGAACATTTTATGCCTGAGGTGAAAGGATGATTTCCATTTGCCAATACACCTTTTAATGGGACAACACTGTCACATTCATTTCCTCAAGTTAACTTGGGCAGGGAATCAAACCAAGAAAATATGCCGCAGCGAGGCACCATTCATCATAAACCACGTAGTTCGCAGCTCACTTGAAGCTCCCACTTAGCCACAGCAGAAGGGATGTCATGGTGCAAGGTCATTTAACAAGTTAGTTATGAGTTACCGATGTGCCATTCGGTGACAACCAGGAAGGGCCACTCCGAGCAGCCCGCGCTCAGTGACACCGCGGTGCACAGAAGCGGCCGCAGCAGCAACGCTACTCCCTGTGCTGGCTCGGGGCGCTTACCTCCGTGCTTTCAAACTCCCGATTAGCTGCCTCGAAAAGACCGGTGCTTTGTCCGGGCTCCTCTGTCTGTCGGGGCTCTGCGGGAACACGCGGGCGTCGACGGCCGGGCCGCAGCGGGGTCCAGGGCCATGGTCGCCCCCGTCCCCCCGACCGTCAGCCTCCTCTCACCCCGGCCGCCCCCACACCGCTCTGCCCCCCGCCGCCAAGCCCTGCCAGCTGCCCCCAGCTCACCCCCAAGCAGCGGCCGCAGGTGCCGCAGGTAGCGGTCGCGCATAGCCTGCCAGCTGTGCCGCGTCAGGCCGGCCCGCTCCAGCTCCTTCCAGAGCGCCCGGCCGCTGACCCGTGCCTCGCCCCGCCCGCGCACCGCCCGCAGCAGTGCTGCATCCTCCGCCTCCGTGAAGGCGAGGCGACCGCGCGGCGAGGCGACGGGCGGCGCCGGCGGCGCGGCGGGCAGCCGGAAGGGCTCCAGCGGCAGCCGCTGGTTGCGCTCCACGCACTCCGTCACGTACTCGGTGGAGACGGCCCCGCCGGGCGCCGCCTCGCCCGGCTGCGCCAGGAGCACGGCTCCCGGCTCCTGCACGCGGCACAGCCGCCCGCCGCCCGCCAGCACCAGGGGCGCCAAACGCAGCTTGGCCAGCCCGGGCCGCACGTAGAACCGCATCGGGCTCCCGTCGTCCCACAAGAACAGCGACCGCGAGCGCGCCACCGCTGCGCCCCCTCGTTCCGCCATCTCCGCGCCGGGCGCGCAGGCGCGGGAGCACCGGAAGAGCCGGCTGGAGCTGGGAAGATGGCGGCTGCGGTGGAGTGCGTGTGTGAGGCGGCGGAGACCGGGTCGCGCCTCAGCAAAAAGTGAGGGTGGGCGGGCAGGTGGAGCCGGGCCGGGCCGGGCCGGGGAGGTGAGGCGAGGCGAGGCGAGGCGAAGTGAAGTGAAGTGAAGCGAATGTCCGGCTGACCTGGTGCGTGTCTCTACCAGGGGATCCGTCGGAGCGCGCCATGCTGAGCCCCGCCGCTGCGCGGCTCCGCGGCTGGGCCTGGAGGGCCGCGCCCGCGCTCCGATGGCGCCAGGCACTTCATGACCAAAGCAGGTCTGTCCCTTGCGGTCTGGCTGGGCCCGCCTCTTTCCTCATGAAGTCCCGGCTGGCGGCGTCGGGAGCCGCGGGAAGAGCCGCGGCGCCGGTGGGCCGTGGGGGGGTGCCGGTCCGGGCACCCTTCGGGAACCCTAAGTAGCGCCTGACTTTCTGCGGCGGAGAGTTTGCCTTATTTCCCTTAGACGCTACGTGAGGTTACTAGGCTTTTATGTATGAAATGGCTTGTGGAAGTTCCTTAGGTACATAGGCACGCATCCTCAAAGTCTGTTTATGTAATGTTTAATTCAGTTTTAACTTTCTCTGAGTATTTGTATCTCATAGGAGGTGAACTAAAAGAGTTCAAAGAAGAAAATGCTTAAACATGCTGAAGGATTATTTTGACTTTTGGGCAGAGTATGAGAAATGACAGGGTTATTTGTACAGAAAGCTTTTGGCAGAGTCCTATGAATTGTTTCCCTGTAGAAGTGTCAGAGTACCTGCTGCATCTGCTTTCCTTCTCTTTTGCAGTGAGCTGAAGAGGCGTTTAAAGGCTGAGAGAAAAATAGCTGAAAAAGAGGCAAAGCAGAAAGAACAAAGTGAAAAGCATTCAAATAAACCTTTCTTGGCTTCTGACTCTGAGAATAACATTGGCGCTGATGAGGAAAGCTTGGATCCAAATGTGAGCATCTGGCCTCATGCTCATTACAGTTCTGAGAATAAATGTTATTGACTTACATTTGATTCTGTTATTCAAGGGGAACTAAATGGTTAAAAGGGGAGAGACTACATATTCCTATATAAGGGCAGCTGTGTTTTAATTTACAACCTGTAAAATATTTTCAGTTTCTAACAAATTGTTTGGTTTTGTTTGATTCTGTTGACAGCAATACTACAAGATCCGTAGCCATGCAATCCAGCAGCTGAAGGGCACTAATGAAGATCCCTATCCCCACAAGTTCCATGTAGACTTGGCTCTCTCTGATTTTATAGAGAAGTACAGTCACCTGCAGCCAGGAGATCACCTGACAGACATCACAGTGAGAGTGGCAGGTAAAGGCTTATCTGGGATACAGAAAGATGGTCTGTTGCTTTGCTAAGCCAAGTCTTAGCTGCTTTTAGTGATGGGGTGGTCTCTCTTCAAATTTTGCCGATCCCCCGTTACTCGGTCACGAAGCCTGTAGCAGTGTTAAGACTATTCAGGGCATGTCCTTTCAGACTGGGCGGACCTGGGCAACATCTCTTACAAGATCAGACGGTGATATGGGCTCCAGGAGTCAAAGTTCCTATGGTCTTTTGTGCACTGGTATTAATTTTGAGACTTAACTGCTTCTTTTTCATGGTTAGTGATCAGTTCAGAGCTGATGATCCTCTGTCCAAGTAATAATACTGTGGCTTTTGCTCCTGTATCCTTTTTGCTAGGGGCTCTTTTCCTGATGTCGTGCATACTTTTTTCATTTTTAGGTCGAATCCATGCAAAGCGTGCCTCTGGAGGGAAGCTGATATTCTATGATCTTCGTGGCGAAGGAGTCAAGTTGCAGGTGATGGCAAATTCCAGGTAAGTAGGGGTATTCCCAGTAGCACTCTAAACTGCACCTCAGGACAGTTTGGAACGTTGAATGTTAAACAAAGCTGCTTACATTGGTTTTGTAATTACAGGCTCTACAAATCTGAGGAAGAGTATTTCCGTATTAACAACAGGCTGCGTCGTGGGGACATTATTGGTGTAGAGGGGAATCCTGGGAAAACAAAGAAAGGGGAACTGAGTATTATTCCTTATGAAATAACTCTGTTGTCTCCATGCCTGCACATGTTGCCTCATCTTCACTTTGGCCTCAAAGATAAGGTACTTGTCATACCTGTCACTCTTGGAGGCAATTTGACAGATAGATCTGAGTGGTATCCTTTTATATCTGCTGATGGTATCAGTCAACAAAAAGGAACGTTAGTTTTGTTCTGGTATTTTTTCCTTTGGCAGCACATTTTGTCTAGCTTGTTCTAAAGATATTTGTTCTTTTCAGGAAACTAGGTATCGTCAGAGATACTTGGATTTAATTCTTAATGATTATGTGAGACAGAAATTTGTAACACGTGCAAAGATCATTACGTATATTCGGAGCTTTCTAGATGAGTTGGGCTTCCTTGAGGTAAGGCTTCAGTATTTATTTCTCCCTGCACACTGAACATGTTTAGAGCTTCTCAGCTTTAAGGATGCTTTATATTCAGGCTCATATGCATAATATTTACAGAAGTGAGAGTAATTACCTCAGCACGGTATGTTTTATCAGTTTAATATAAAAGCAGTTTAAATGTGGCATATCCCACAGAATCAATTAGAAAATTGTTTGGCCGCTTCCGCCAGCTCTCTGTGGAGGGGGCCAAGTTTTGAGTTGTAAATCGATCTGCTACTCCATTTTTCCATCATTTTCAGCTACTTTTTCTTTTCAATGTCAAGAGACATTGAACTGAAGTCTGTTTCTTATGTAGTTGATAGTGTACATTGCTTTAAGCATACGTGGTCACCTTTTAAACATCTAAGAAAATGCAGCTTCTGCGAAAGAAAATTTTTAGTGATTTGAACTAAATCAATTCACTGAAGCCTGCGGTGGATTGATCTAGTTCTTTTTTTTTCTCCTTGAAATTGCATATCTCTTTAGAAATTAATTCAGTTGGACTCTAGGATTCCCTATACATACAGAAGATCAGTAACAGCTTTTTATCTAAAGTGAATGTTTCCATGTATTCATATATTCCCAGCCATTCTCCCCACCAAATATTTTTGAATATTCTGAGTGTTAGTAATTATCCCTCTCACAAAAAAAGCAATATTTTAAAAATTGTTCAGGTTTTGCAAAATTTGCAGTATCTGTGGCATTTAATTTCTTTCAGGATTACTGCTTTGCAGCTTTGCTACAGAGTCTATGCTAAAGAATTTACAAGTGTAAGCACTGACTTGGAGAAGATGCTGAGGAAGGCTGTTACTTCTCATAAGTTTTATGAAACAGCATGCTCTCTTACCACTTTATCATAGAATCACAGAATGGTTTGGGTTGGAAGGGAGCTTTAAAGATCATCTAATTCCAACCCCCCCCTGCCATGGGCAGGGACACCTTCCACTAGACCAGGTTGCTCAAAGCCCCGTCCAATCTGGCCTTGAATGCTTCCAGGGATGGGGCATCCACAGCTTCTCTGGGCAACCCGTTCCAGTGCCTCACCACCCTCATCGTAAAACATTTCTTCCTTATGTCCAATGTAAATCTGCCCCCTTCCAGTTTAGAACCGTTGCCCCTTGTCCTGTCGCTACAGCCTTGGTAAGAAGTCGCTCTGCGCCTTCCTTATAAGCCCCCTTTAGG
>VZTV01114913.1:0-14221 GCA_013400875.1 Anhinga rufa
GAAGACCAAGGAAGACTCTTCCTGAATTTCAGTGCTAGTTAAAGTGGGCCACGGGTTATGAATCTGTGAACTAATAGATTATTTTCCTAGAGCTTTAACGTATTTCTTTGTTGGTGCTCAAGTGACTTGAAAGTGTGGGAAATATGAAAAAAGCATCACAAAATCCAAGGCAAGGACAAAAAACAGATGACAAGAGATAACTGTTGAGGGAAGGAGTGGATTGAACAAGAAACCTGAGAGAGGCAGTGTAAGAAGGTTGAAGGTGGGGAAGAGACTGTAATTAATAGGCAAGGAAATGGACTCTGAGAAGAGGAACATAAGGAACATGGGAATTAGAGCTGTGAAAGCTACGGAAGTCATAAATTTGTTACCAAAAGGCAAGAAGAGTGTGAAAGAAAAGAAATGACGAAACAAGGAAGGACAGGTAATAATGGAAAAGTAGGACTTGTACTGGAAATCTGGAAGAATTACAGAGACAGAGAGGACCCAACTGTGTAAGGATATAACTGAAACTTTTGCAGTGACAGGGAGATTGCAATACCTAGGGCATTGTTAGTCAAAACTCATACAGAAGGGATTAAGTTCCCACCCCAAACCAGGGCCTGGAGGAGAACCCACCACGGAAGACACACTGCTGTATGAATTTAATGGAATCATGCCTTGCTGGTGTATGATTTTATGCTTATTACCTGTTACTGCTTTCTTGTTAGGAGAGTTTGAGAAGTATATTTAAAAAACTAATAGAAAAGCTTAAATGTCTTTATGATTCTGCATTATGGGATTTCTGAGTATTTTGTGGGATTTTTTTGTTTCTGTTTTTGGTTTTGTTTTGTTTTGTTCTTTTTTTTTTAATCTGGAAGTTACACTTTGAAGTATGGGTTAAAATGACGGAGTTGCAATGTCAAAACATTACAAAGTAACTGTTAGCATAAAAGTTTCCTATGCTACTTCAGTCTCCTCCCTCATTTTTCCTCTGAAGTTGAATTTGTGTTTGTTTGGACCCATGAGAAATTCATGTCTCAGCACATGAGAACTGGAAAGAAGCCACCATGAATTCTATTTCTAACTTTCTGGCAAACACACTTGTGTCTAAGAAATTGTCTTGCAGCACATAACCCTTGAAGTTCCCTTGAAATAGATCAATTCACTTTAGTAGCATGTGTAAGCATATTGTGGTAGCTGTGATCACAGTACTAGTAAGATATCATCCGCTTTAAAACCCAATAGTTTTGATTGTTGCAGATGGTATCAAGACATTAACAAAGTAGGGTATGTTCCTTGGTATTGGTTATTGGTGCAGCTGTTAAGTTAATGAAGTCAGTATATATTCAGTTTTAATTGCAGACACATTTTATTTGAGCTTTCATAGAACAGCTGTGAAATAAGTGCTATAATTAATGTTCTGTGGGTTACACTGAAATCTGTGTATATATTTTATAAATGATATGTTATAACCTCAGTTCAATTTATTTAGTTTTTCATTCTTAAGATGAAAGATCATCAGCTAATTGTACTTTCTTCAGAAAACATATAAAGGTTTCAAAGTCATCTTCATTTGTGCTTTCACCTGTCAAGACACCATCGATAAAATTTATTATTAGATTAAATCAATTTATTTTATTAAATTAATGCTATCTTTACATACATAGATTTATCAGGTACTCAGCACGTTAATACTGGAGTAAAGCAGGCTGTTCCAGTTGTACTTGAAGAAATAAACTCATTCTAGCTTTCTTTTGTATTATTGTGATATAGGGTGTTTCAAATTTGCCATTCCTAGGAAACTGTCATATGAAGGATAAAACATCAAAGGGAAAAATCAAATGTTGAATCTAATCCCCTTGGGCAGGCAGGTAGGTAAACCAGGGAATGTTGATTTGTGCTATTTTAATTGCAGCTACTACAAACTCCTTCAGTTTCAGGCATTCTCAGTCAAATTCTTCCTTTTATGGAGTAACATGATGGTAGGGAACTCAACAAAGAATTGTCAACTCTCTGGGAGACTCTGAGATTAACAGAATAATCTAAGAATAATCAGGATTTTTCTCAGACTCAGGGAAGTGATTTATAAATATAGTCTTCCCTCCTCTCTCTTTCCTCCTTTTTTCTGTTTTCAGAATGGCATTTCGAAAAGGGGTTATTTGGTTTGCTTGGTTTTTTGTTTTCAAATAAGATTCACAAATTCAGTTATACACACTTCACCAAATAAGGGCTTTCTAACAGTGTCACTTAGGTTTCTTGGGGATAACTTTATCCAGCTTTACTTAAGCATTACATTATTTATTGTATTGTCTTGTACATTGTGTTATATTCCAGAATTCCCCCTTTTCTTTGTGTGACCCTGAAATGCTCAAGTAACTATTCCAAAAGGCAACTGGGGTCTTAAAACTATGGGAACTTTGTCTTCCTAGTACTTTCTTCAGAGAGTCTCAAATCTTCTGGAACAAACAATAATGGCATATACTGTGCGTTACATAAATTGCTTGTGTCATAAGTTCCAGATTTGTATTATTTTCCTCAACAGGAAAATCACCTAGGACTGAAGGCTCATTATTTAAAAATAATGAAAGGTTTAATTCACTGCTAGTGTAGTTACAGGTGTACTATATGCCTAAGAAGGGTTTTAGTGACAAGAATGCTTCCCACATCAAGCCTCCTCTTTTAGTGTATTACTGTTGAATATGGAGGTTGGGGGGAAGGGAGTTAGAAAAAGCATTTGTTACTGAATGCTTAGGGCCATGGATATTCTGCTCCTCATTTGCTTCATTAACAGGAAGACACAGGGAATATTTTTTCCTTTTGCAGCATACTGCATCTTTGGGAGGCACAATGGTATCTTCAAATATTTTGCAAAGTAGACTGTAATGCTTTGGTCTGTAAGCACAGAATTCTGAGTACCATTGTTAGATACTTAAACAAAAAGGTCTGTTTTTTCTTAAGTACCAACAAAAATCAGAGGAATCTGGAATCGTTCAATATCTTTGAAAAAATTAGGTCACATATTTAAATATTTAAATATGAGTTAAGAACCTAAATTTAGTATCTACCTCTGTCTGCATTCAAAAGCCATGGACTCTGACCATTCTGTAATTGAATGGAGGGCAGCTTTTTCATCCTTCTTGCTCTTTGCTCTTTTGAGATGTGGATTAGGAAGATTCTGGGTTTTATCTTTGTTACTATCCAGTTTTCTTTGCTGCTAGAACATTCAGGTATAATTAAGGGTTGTTCTAAAATTCTGTGGTGTTCAGAGAACCTCTCATTTCCCTTTTTGTTTTTCTCTACTTTGAGGATTATGACTCACCACATCCCCTAACTAGTTCTCTATCTGAACAGCTCATGTTACCATGGAATGGCTGCAGTGGTAAACAGATCTGTTCTTTCTTCACTCTTTACCCCTTCATGCATTTTGCTCCCATGTGCAGTAGAAGCTTTGCTCCATTTTTGTAGAAGGTAAAATCAGTCTCCAGGGGACACTAGACCCTTCCTGTGCATATGGTGAAAATCAAGCTAGAAGGAATGAGGAAAATTACGATTTTGCTTTTCCCAGCATACTAACTAGTACAGTTGTAACAAAGCATCAAAAGCAATGCACTGTATCTCATAACAGATGTTCCAGGTATGTGTCTCACAAGGTTAGGAAAGCCAGGAGAGAATATGAATCTGTAAATCCCTTATGATCTTTATTCTGCCTCTGAAACTACAAAACTATATTGCGTTTGCACAAAGCATGCACAGAAAAGTAAGAGGAAACCTCTCTGATGGTCAGTTTATCCTGCTTCTGTCAGTAGCCAGGGGACTGATTTTTAAGAACCTGTTCCTCTGGTTTCCTTTGGACCAGTTCCTCAGAAAGCCAGTAGCACTC
The DNA here is from genome assembly GCA_013400875.1 of Anhinga rufa. Taxonomy (NCBI): domain Eukaryota; kingdom Metazoa; phylum Chordata; class Aves; order Suliformes; family Anhingidae; genus Anhinga; species Anhinga rufa. Next base: position 3,863 of record VZTV01114913.1, read on the forward strand.
AGTGGAGAATCAATGTATAAATGGGTTTGGTATAAGGCTAAGATATTCATGTCTGTTGCTTCTCTATGGCTTTCCCAGTGGCTGTGGCTTCTGCAGAGACAAGGGAACTCCGGGCCTGTCCCCTTCTGTTAATAACTGAATACCACAGCATTGCTTTCTTGCTCTTTGATGACCATTGTTTTGGTGGTAACATACTGCCTATACCTAGATATACAAAAATATGTAGCGCCCAGCCTATTTCCTCTTCAACCAGGCAGCAGTGGAAGTTTACACTGCGGTTGTCCACCAAGGGACAGTTTGGCCTCCCCATCCTTAAGGTGCTTGACTAACTGCAGTACAGCTCTGTCATCCTCGCTTACTCAGACCATGGTTCAATGAAACAATACATTCAGTTTACAGGTTTCTTTTGCAGAATCAAAAAGACCATTGTGGCATGATATAAGGCTGTGATACAGAACATGCTTCATTCTGCTGCTTCAAAAGTTTTTCAGATAGGTTAACTTTCTCCCAGTCTTTACGCTGGGCCAGCTGTCATCTGTCTGCACTTCTGAAAATTTAGGAGGCTCAAGTCCCCAGAGATTAGTCTTTTTTGTTTATTTTATGCAGCAACTTCTTCCCATTGCTAATGTCTCCAGTTTGTTAATTATCTGCTATAACTGAAAGCTTGTTTGGTAGACTCTGAATCTTCTGCTCTTTGCCAAAGGCCTGAAGAATTATGTGTCACATTTACCCATAATTCTGCTTATCCCCCTACAAAATTTTTTCGGAACTCTAATTATGCAGCCATGAGGAACTGAATGAATCTATCCAGATGTTCTAGGGGAGTACAAAATATAGTGGTTGCCACTAAAATGATACAGTTATGTACTAGAAGAGGGCCAATGCATACCTTTCAAAAACTAGTATTTGTCAAATACCGTCCTCTGGGTACCTGAAAGAACTTCTTGTTATAAATGGGGAGGGGAAGAGAGAAAGAAGCTCTCATGCTACTCTAAAGCTACACCCCCAGTGCTGTTGCAGACACAGATGTGGGGGAGAAATTTGTGCAGCCAATTATTTTCTTCAAATTTCACTCCCTATCTTTTACTTATATTCTGCAACTGGTTAAGAAGGAACAGTGAAATATCCCAATAATAATGGTATGGCTCAGATAGTTCTCCATGTGCCAAAGAAAAAGAATACATTATGCTCTGCTTAAAAGAGAGACTGAATGAAAAGGCAAGATGTACAAAACAAATAAGAGCTCAGAAACAGCTCAGACTCTGCAGATGTGCTGCATCTGTTTGCTTACCCACTGGGGACACTGGGATAGAGAGATTAAGGCATTTATACAGAGATGGTTAGACAACTAGATCAAATAAGCAAAATGCAGCTAGGTTGACTTAAAGTCTATAGCAACAATAATACTGTAACAAAGGGGTGAATATCATTCACTGTCTATGCATTAAACATTGAACATACATGCTGTAAAACAGCTCATGATCTTACAGTGATGGAGTAAAACCAGAACTGACCTTGCAAAGGATACACACAATCAAATGAAATTTTAACCTGTTAAAAAGCTGCGTGCCACTTCACTTTCAAAGATAAAACTGGTGCTCATACATATACAGTCCATTCCTGATTATATTAAGGGAAAAGGTAAAAATATGCCCTTGTAGAAATATTGCTGATGTGAAGCTAAAAAAAAGGAAGCAAACATAAAAACTGGCCATTCAAAACAAATGTGTACCTTGACAAGAACTCTAAGTAAAAGTGAGCTAAAAGCAAAAATAATGTAGCCCAATGGGTACGGCATGTGTGCCTTATAGCAGTCTTTAAAAATAACCCTGATGAATGAACTTCACAAGGGAAGATAAAGGCCATAAAGTCCAGTCTTACTGACTTTAAAAAATTAGTATTTCTTTTAATTCCATCTCTACCTGTAAAAACAAGTAACTAATGAAAGTCACCTCTTCACAAGTAATTCTTCAGTATTGTTGCAAATAACTACAGTGTGCAAAAAATACATTTGTTAGCAAAAATGATTCTGGCTTTAATGTTCACATTGGAAATACTGAGAAATGGAGCCTTATAAGTTATTCATAAGATCAAAATTAATGCAGTCACTATTCCTGGCTTCTGATTAAATGCTGTCTTGTAACCTAGTAACACTGGAAATAATGACCAGATGATAATTTTCTGTGAAATGAGTCAATGAAGAGAAGCTTTGATATGTCAAGTTGCAACATTACGTGCCCAACAGAAATATGCCTAGAGACCCATCACAGCTGTGAAGACAATTTTCTTCTGTTTGTATGGGACAGTGTATATAGACAAAGTCCATATCTAATGATGGTTCATTCTCACTCTTTCACTATGATAGTTAAGACAGTGGTAGATGGTGATGAAGAAACAGAAATTTAGTCTTAGAATAATGAAAAAAGGAATTGAAAGTGTGTGTGGGGGGGTTCAGCTCATCCTTATTTAGTGGACAGAATTCATTCAGCATGATATTGAGCTGTAAATCCTCTGACAGACTTCCATATAGTATACAAGACCACAAAAGTGTGTAAAACTGTGTCACTCATCACTGATAACTTATCTTGCTAGAGGCTTCAATATAAAAGACAAGCAAAAGACACAGAGAAAAAACTCATATTAGTATTGCCAAGATTTAAGACTGGAGTTGTGTAAGAACACTCAGCAAATTCCAGTATTAAACAATTCCTCTTCCCCGTGAACCTAAAACAAATAAAGGACATTTTCTAAAAATTAATAAGAAAATACCTGGGGTAGGAAAAATAAATAAATACAAATAGGAAGACAAACTAGTAAAGAAAAAATGCACGCAGACATATTTGAACACCACACAGGTTCTGAAAGCATAAACCATTGAAATGGAGTCACTGAAGCAGAGAAAGACCTCGGAGAATAGGAACTAGATGGCAGTTACTCAGTTAATGCATAAGTTAAAAAAAGAGACCTAATTACTTGTGGAAAGAAAAAAAAAAAAGAAAAAAGCAAGGAAGGAAAAGTATAGAAAAGTATAGAAGGACAGAGAAGTATTAAATGTTTAAAGCAGAAAGTTGTCATTACCACAGGAAAAAAAAAAAAAAAGAAAAGGACTAAAATCAGCCTAGATCCTGAGGGTAGCCATTGAAGGCACGGAGTGGGAGCGCGCACTACATACACCGACGAGTACGGAGCGGCAGAGGAGCACCCAAAAGGCGAATTTGCACGAGCGGCGCCGCCGACCCTGCCCGGGCTCCGCACCCGCGCTGCCTGCGCGGGGCCAGGCGCGCAGCGGCGGTGCTGCGAGGGGGGCGCGGTGCTGCGTGGGGCGCGGTTGCGCGGGGNGGTGCGGTGCGGTGCGGGCAGCAGCCGCGGCTCCCGGCGCCCGGCTGCTGGCGCGGAGGGGAAGGAGGGTCATCACAGCTGGAGGACAATAAAATCCATTTAAGAAAAAAAATAATTAAAAAATCAATCTACCTGGTAGGGAGGTGGGGAGGGAGGTGCGAAGGAGTGGATGGGGGCAGAAAGTGGGTTCTGGGAAAAGCTGGCGGCTGGGGTTAGAGAGGAGCAGCGGATCAGGGGTGAGCGCTCCCCAGCTCGCCCTCCTGTCTTCACGCTCCGGGGCAGAGGAGGGGAGAAGAGGAGAAAATCAGGGAGGAAGGCGGCGAGGAGCAGGAGGAGGAGGAGGAAAGGAGGGGGGGTCCTTGCGCGCTCAGGGGTAGGGGCGATCCGCGGGCGGCAGCGTGAGATGGCACCCACATAAACACCCATCCACATCACAGACACACACACACACGCCCGGCCGGGGGCGGGCAGAGCCTCCGCCGCCCCCGGGAGCTGCCGGGGGAGGCGCCTCGGTCCCCCCGGCGGGAGGGGGCACGGCGGGGCGGGAGGGGCTGGCGGGAGCTGCCGGCGCGGATGCCTTCACCTGGGTCTCTTCATCAGTGAGCCAGGCGAGGAGGAGAGGCGGTCGGGTCTGGAGAACTACCGCTGGATGGTTTAAAAAAACAAACAAAAAAAAAAAAAAAAAAAAAAAAGGGGGAAAAAACCACAAAAANAAGAGGGGAAAAATCCCAACTCTGCAATCCTCTGCTCCCCACAGGCTCAGCACCATATGGGACTGCTATATTTGAGGCTGTCAGGAGGATGGGAGAGAGAGACTGAGAGTCAGGGCGAGAGAGAGACGGTGCCACAGCAGCGGTAAGTGTCTTTGCCATTCCCCCAGCCCGGCACTGATTTCCCTGGTTAGACTTTGGAGTGTGTGCAGGTTATTTGTTGTAATATCCATCGCGGCATCTCTGTGATCAGTCTGCTGTAAAGCCAGCAATGGTGAGAGATCCCATTTTTGGGCTCCTACTGCAGGTTTATGTTTTCCTTTTTGTTTTGAATCAACGTTGAGATTGTTGTCATAATTGAGCAGAAAAGTTGAAGCAGAAATTACTGTGATCTACTATATGCTTCCTGTCTAACTAGCTAGCAAACTATTGCAGTGAATGAGTTGTGAAGAGAGATGTGAGGCTTTTAGAACAAATACATACTCCAGAGAAAGAATGCCTATTTTTAATGTGCTAATTATTTATGTTTGGGAGAGCTACTGTGCTAATGCTCGGGGGAGAAACAGAAGATAACCTAGCATATTGAGTTTATAGTGATGCACTAAAAGTTCTGTTGCTATGAAGTTCAAATGGTACTTGGCTTTGGGATAAACAATTATCTCCTGAATTAGAAAAGTACAGTGCCTGGACTGTTCTGCTTTACTGACGGGCAGAGGAGATGGAATCACATAAAGATGCACTGATTTTTCCTCTCCGATGTGAGGACAGTGGATAAGACTATGTGGAATGTCTATGAGCTGGCTAGAAGATGAACTCAGAGTCATTTCTGTAACACAGAGCACGAAACTGTGGTTTTAAGATTTTTATCTCAGAAAAAAAATTGGCATCCATTACTGTATCTGTACTTCTTCAGATACTTAGTTTCATTCCTGTCGAGTACAGAAACTTCAAAAAACAGAAGTTACACAAGATAGAGTAATATGACTACCTAAGACTAAAGTTTCCTGTGTGTTGCAATATTTCAGAAATTTTAACATTTTCATAAAATTTGTTCATTGATTTTAATTTAAAAAGTAATACTTTCCTTGAATGACACATTTTCATGAACATTTTTTAATGAAGGACCTGATGCCAAATTTTTCTAAGGAGTTACAGCATTCCCCTAGTCTTCAGTGAGTTTTGGATGAGACCCTAAAGCTTGAAACTACAAATAAATTATCTGTTCACTGTTAGCCAAAAGCTAAGGGGGATTCCTGATAATTAAAATTTGCATGACATTTTCCAATTAATAAAAGTGCAATTAATTCTTGCTGAGTTATAGTAGAACTGTTTCAGAAGTACTTTATGGCAATCAATATTAACGCAAGATCAGTTCATTGTGATTAATATTATTGCAGTGGGTATAAAAAGAATTAGCAATAATTGGGCCATTACTGTAAAGTGCTATCAAATATCTATTAGAATTTATAAAAATATATTTTCATAAATTGTCTTTAATTACTATAGCATATAAATTACTTTAATTACTATATCTGTAAAGTTTCAAGTAAAAAACAAACAAACAAACAAAAACCCAAAACCCTTTCAGTATCTATCTTGTCGGGAGGGAAGATGCTTGTTTACTAGTGTGAGGTATACTGAAAGGAAGACAGAAAACTGAGACGTGAGACCTGAACTATAGTAACTGAGGAATATTTCTTGTACAGTGTCCCTGTGTGGCAATATACTTCTAACTATGTGAATGATTAAGAGATGTGGTTAAGAAGACAAAGTCTTGGAAGACCACAAATATATAAAAGAAGGATGAAGCGTTAAGCATTCTTGAAGGTGATAACAGCTAAACAGTTTTAAAAGTGGACTATTCAACCTGTAGTTCTGCCGTTTCATACACTTAGAAAGCAAATGTCCATGCAAAAAGTCAGAACTAGCAGAGCATGACATAAAAGTGTGAAGATAACTATGCATGGTCTGGAGACTAAGAGTGTAGATTTTAGTTTTGTTGGTCAATATGAAGCTGAAGGTCATACTTTGAATTCTAGGTTAAAATGTCAGGGGAAGGGATCTTGATTTCATTTTATAATGAGGGCAGATGTACTAAGAATGAAAATTGAAAATACAAAAACTCTGACTGGCTGAATTATAGCTGAGAACTTGGAAGAAAGCATCTTTGAAAACAGACCTTGAGGAAAAATATCCTAGCAGCTAAGATAAAAGGTATGATTAAAAACTCCACTGTTAGGAAATAATAAAGGGCAACTTTAAGAAATGTATAACTTGGAGACTGTCAGCACAGATTCAATACAGGAAGGTCATGACTGGCAAATTTGCTCGAGTCCCCTGAATAAGCTGCTGACATGGTAAACTATTGGGGAATCAGTGATATGATTTATGAGGGTTTCAGAAAATGTCCAGTTCTGTGCTCCACAAAATATTGATTTGGAAAGTAAATTTTGGAAGAAGTGCCAGAATGAATTCAAACCTGACTTAGAGATAGGGACCAGAGGGTGTCAGTAAAGGTAAAGAGCTCTGGATGAAGGAGCTCTGGAGGAGGTGAAAGGTATGATGCTTTAAGTGACAGTTTTCTTTCTTGCTTGTTATAAAGCTGGCATGTTCAAAAAGAGTAAATCTGTTTTGCTAGCAATACAGAAAACTCTGTCTCACTGAACAGATTCAGCACACTGAAAGTTTTCTGATTAGGTTAATGATAGGAATATTTATTTTAAGTAATTAATGCAAGTCTTTATTAAAGGCATCATAGGAAATTATATGTTAAGAATACACATTCCAAGGGGCTGGCATTGAGCCATCTGAGGTGATTGGTTCAGTGGTATTGAAAGAATGGTTCTTCTGAATGAATTTGTCTTTCTGCATGTAGCCTTCAACGCAGATTTTGGTTCCTCTGAATTCATTGCATAATTTGCCACTGTTGGTCTGCTCCCTCCATATGCTCCTGTTAACCACTTGTGTTGCACTTTGTCTCTGTTTCAGAACCACCTCAATCATTTGAACAATTTCTCGTACTCTAAAATACTAAACTGAAATCCGCCACAGTTTATACTGCGCTCTTAATTCATAAGAATCAGTGTCAAATAGACATTTGCTTGCTAATATTATATTGGTAGGTGTTTCACAGAATTTATTTTCCTCCTTCTGTGCATAGCTTTTCTGATGTTTTCTTCAGGGTCTGTTACACCCTGTATAATCAACTTCTTAGCACTTTACAAGGGAAAATAGTCTGTCTGGAACTGATGGAATCTCTAGAGAGTTTTATCTTCTGAGCAATTCTGATCAATAACACTACATTAGGGGCCAGTGCCTTTTAAAAAATTACAAAATTGTTAAAACTTGATAAGAGAAATGCATTCTGATTTTACTTAAACTTAAGATTTCAAAGCTTCATAATGTGTGTATATGTACATATATCTGTGTTTATACACGCATATATACTATGTATTAGAATAATAATCCTGTGTCCTTGCAAGCTGGAATGGAAGTAGCAATAACATTTTCTGGTTAGTGAAAGAAAAAGTAATCTGTTTGTTTTTATAATTAATTTCTAGGCTGACTTATGAAAATATCCCAAAGTGTATGAATCATAAGAAAATGTGATCTTTGCTTATATGCTGCTTTCTAAAAGGGACTTCAAGATGATTTCTCACTATACTTCATACAGGCCACGAATCAAGTTTTAGGTGTTGCAAGTGGATGTATAACAAGGGAATATGATGTCAGATTCTGTATGCTGTGAAGATAATAAAGCATTAGAACTACCATCCATGTAACAGCTGATGTTCTTGATCACACATGCCCTTACTTATTCTGTGTAGCGTTCCACTCAGACTAGCTCCTAAGCTTACAGAGCCATGAGGTTATGTCAGAATGCAGAGTAATTCATGCTGTCATGTAGTAGTTACCAACACCATACTTCACCTCTTTACATCTCCTTCAGGACCAAACTTACATGTCTGTCTCTGGAAAAACTGATAACTCTTCTCCATTCCCATACCTAGAAATAGAAAATGCATCAAACTCTTTCCATCCATCAGAAACCTCTTTGGGGAGTTTCCTTTTTCAGTATGCTCTTAAAGGTTTTATTGTAAATGGTGTTAAAACATGATATCTTTGGAGAACCTTCTGCTGCTGGAACTAGAAGCAGACCAACATTGAAGGTAGTTCATTGCAGTTACTGAGAGGGGTAAAAGATGACAACTTTCCATCCAACATACAGGGATTCTGGCTTCAGCCTCCTTGTGAGTGAGAAATGCTCAGTTTTTAATAGCCAGAGGTTTAAGATTTACTATATACCCAATAGGACTCCTAGCCTGCAAATCATTTTGATCAAGACTAAATGTATGATTTTGTAATTGATGTAGACATAGTATCAGTTCAGTCTTTTGTCTTCCCTTACCAAATAGCACCACTTTGTAAGAATCCATGATCCCCATTTTATTTTTATTGGTTTTATAGTCTTCCTTAAGTATGAGGGATATTGCCCTGTGGCTGTAACATTCCTGCTGTAGTTTGTAACCAACCTGCTATAGCAATACATTCAACCAAAAGTAGTAGCTACACAGATGGGCAGGTAAATGAAAATGACTTTGTGGTCATAGTAACAGAAGAAGGTAATCTAACAGCATAACCTTCTCATTATTCTGAGAAGACATCCAGACACTAAACTTGAAAAGTTATAATTCTTGCTTAGCCCTAAGAAGGCATATCCATAAGATGTGTCTGTTGCAATAATCTCCCCCAAAATGGGCTATCAAAAGTAAGTAGTAATTGGCAAGGAGTTTAACAGAAATTTACTTTTGGAAAAAGTGATTAGTTAGTATTACCTGTTTAAAAACACATACATTGTATTTTTCTGAAAGATGACCAGTTATCCCCATTAGCTCACTCCATAGACTTTCATATGCCATCTACTCTCAGTTATTTGCAGGTCTCCACCTAGACCTGGAGTGTAACAAACAAAGTCGCATGAAAATAAATCAACAAAGTCACAGTATATATTTTACCTTTTCTTCTGAGATGGTTCTCACAGAGAACATTTCCCAAAAGTTAAGTATTAAGTCACTCAAAAAATTATTCTAGACATGCTGGAACACTTTTATGACATTCAGCACTGCTGGTCTGGCAGAGTCATTCAGCTTTGTCATGTTCATATTACTGTGATGTAATCAGGATTATTAATTTATCTTTACATTTATTCTTGTGATGGCTTGCACGGGGGACAAGATGGACAGATGCTGAAATGGATAGAATAGAAAATACTGACAATTTCATGAGCTGTCTTGTTCCTGTATAGGAATTTCAGTGTGCCTAACACACAATAATATGGTCATATTCCAAACAAGTATTTGAAGTTCTGGACATAGAGACAAAATTCCATTGAGTTTGTTTTTTCTATGCTTACTAATTTCTTTTCCACAAACATTCACTGACTGGAATATTATACAGCCTACTTTCTGGACAAAATAAATTATATTGAACTTTGTATCTAAGCTTGCACATACACACTTTCAAAGCAGAAAAAAAAATCAGATATGGTTCTGTACCTATAATTTAAGTTACTTTGATGTACAGGTCAACAAATGCATATATAAATTGTAGATTTTTCTATTATAGCATAACTTGTAGGTACATCTATTTACATATATTTACAAAAATGCAGATGCCACTTTAAAATGCAGTTGTCCCAACTGTCTAATTCACATCACAAGTCCATACTAAATAGTACTTAGATTAGAACTCTGATTGCCATAGAAGATTTGTTGTTTTATTAGCAAGGTCCTCTGACTCCATTATAAACCTTATCATTATTACCATCATCATAGCAACTAGGCACTATAATCATAAATCAAGATTGCATTGTACTAGGAACTGTAAACACAAAACGCTCCCTGAATCAAAGAACATATGGCTTAACTCAAGAGCTCTTCCCTTTTTTGCTGTTATTTGTGACCTTTGAAAAACTTAACATCTAAGGGAAGACATCTGTATTTCAAGCCATACTACCATGATCTTGTACAGATTTCTTCAAGATCACCTCCCACACCAGAAAAAAACCAAGATACAATCTGCAACACTATTACATGTGTAATGATCACACATACGTGCTATAAAATGGCTTGCAAATTTGTCTGAAGACTCTACCAGCAGTCCACAATTACTTCTGAAATGCATACTTTTTAGGCCTCTTTTCTAAATTAATTCATTCTTCAGCTTTCCAAAATCTCATGCAGATGAAATCTTATTAAAAACAAGTATATGGAATTTCATATGAGACTCTACTAGAAGATAAGTTCTCCTT
>VZTV01114918.1:0-10448 GCA_013400875.1 Anhinga rufa
ATACGCTGGTGCTATTTCTATTGCCAGGCTGAGTTTGCAAGTGGCTTTTCAAAGCTTGCTTTGTACAGCCGTTTGAGTTCAAACTGGGAAATAACTGTTCAAATATGAAAAAAGGAAACACATACTGTACCTGCAAGCTGTAATTAGCCTTTGCCCTAATTAGGTGTGTGATAAGGTCCGCAGTATGCTGAAAATGGATTTTTTCTGTAAAAACAGATTACAATCATTAAAGAGGCAAATTTAATTAAGAAAAATCAAAGCCATCCCAAACATATAATGAGCTCAAATGATAGGCTAACTTACCATCAGCAGTAGCATGAATGATCAAAAATGTCTGTTCCTTCAGTAATGAGACTCTGTGTGCTAATTTGGTGATCTGTGAAGGTAAAGGTTGCAGTAAGATTAAAAATCCTGCTAGAAATTAGCAGTTTATATGGAGAAAACAGAAGCAATCAGTTCCATTTGATATTTCATCACAAGGATAACAAGCAGAAAACAGCACAGCATATTCTCTTGGCTACTTGAATCAGTCTGAAGGTAAAATAGACCCCCACCCTGTCCTTCCAGGCTCAGTATCAGCAGCAGGAAGAGGTCAGAGACCCTCGTCTGTTCTGATAATGTTCACCAAAATCCTGAACTGCAGAACACATGGAAAATGTCAAAGTGAATTTCCAGTGAATACAAAACACTGATGAAAAGTGTGCCCAGGTGCCTATGCCTAAGAACTCTTCAGAGAGCTGGAGTGACTTTGGTATGGTTTGAAAGCCAACCTCAACGAGCTCTGACAGCCTGGGGGATACTAAGTTCTGATACTAAATTCAAGTGTCCACTGCTGAGAATGCCTTTGCCCCCTACTGTCTTTCAGATGCACAGGGGAAATACATATCTGAGTGACTGCAAATGGTGCTGGGTAAGAGAAATGAAGGACTTGTCCACTTTTTGCTGCATTGTTCAGAAGAATATAAGCCTCAAGGAGACTCCAAAAAAGTCTTGGAGTGGTAAAAGGAATGTACATCTCAAATCACAGATGTTACTGCTTTATAGGGGGGCAGGGAAGAATAGCTCTCTTATCTTAAATTCATGTTTCCTTCACTGTTTAAATGCATGTGCCCTAGCTCTCACTTAAGTGAGTTATTGTATTTTTCAGTTAAGACACCCTTGTATCAATCCTATCTTCTACCTGTTTCCATCTTCCCACTCTCCTACGTGGTTTCCACAGAAGATACACAGGACCATCTCCAACAGCTACAGGACCTTCCATGCCTGGCAATGGAGGTCTAATTAGCTGGCTAAAAACTTTGCCATATATTATTAAGATAATAAGGTCACTGTCATTTTACATTGCAGATTCCGTGTATATCTCCTCATTTAAAAGACAAAGCAACCCTGAAAATTAGAAGTGGCCCTGCGTATTTCCTTGGTGCTAGAGGCAAGTTTTGGGAAATTTTGGTGGATGCAGGCCTGTTCTGGCTTTCTTGCAGCTCCACACTCCGTACAGACTTAGAAAGTGTTTGCAAATTTTGCAAGGGTGCCCTCTGATCTTCTCTCTATTGCTGAACTTCATTAATGACTTCTCTCATCCTCAGATTGCTGGTTGTGATGCTTAAGTCTTGTGATGGTGTGTGCACATACCTTGCACTCTGTACTCGCCCTATATGGCTCCTACCTTTCTGCTCCCTCAGTTGTAACCTACCACATGACAATACAGCTTTTTGGGGCTCTACATCAAGTCTTGAATCATGTGACCTTCATAAAGTTCATGTCTGATCCATGGGTTAGGAACAGTTCTTCTCCCCAAGCAATTCATGGTTCAACTGTGGCGTGTAGGAGATGTGTATCAGTCAGGGTCCGTACCCAGAACAGTGCCATGCTCTGCAGAGAGCTCAAGTGCTGTTCCTAGCAGTTAATCCCAAGTTAACCAAAAATAGCACTATTTGCTTAGGCCAGTTTTTCAATGCACAAAGAGCTCATGGCAATACAAAGCTCTCATTTCTGGAATATCGTCCCTTGCTTTCACCTCTACTGACCTGCCTTCAAATTTCTAAAAGGACTAAACAGTTTGAAATGATCTAGAGATCTCGAGTGCAAAATCTGAGAAACAATGAACTGAATATTTAGATAGTCAGGCAAAGCTTCCATTACAGGGGCACAGAGTGCTACTTGCCTTCTCTGTAAGAAAACAGCTTCAAACCTTTGCTGCCTTCATGTCTTCTAGCTGAAGACAAGGCTTAGTAGGCTTAACAATGTTTTCTGTAGAACAAATTTTGTTTGTGTGACCAATNTTTGTGTGACCAATCTTTATTAGGTTTTTCCTCCAAGTAATTGAAGGAAAGAAGACATGAACCAACTGATCCCATCATACTTGTTAATGTCTTTGTTAACTGGTGCCATGTCTCCATTTCCATGTCCTGCTCAACGCTAGCACAGAGTTCTACATATGTGAAATATCACATCTGTGTTTACATTGAAAATGACAAGAGAATCTGAGCTTCACTTGATTTTGGGTCAAAAATTATAGCTCAGAGGGAATGGAAGTGGCAAGGCCGTTGGGATGAACTTTAAAGGAGGTCGTGACATTGTGTCCACTTGGGCACATCTGAGTCGCTCAGCCTTGGCTCTTTCAACCTGTAAAACTGGAGTAAGTGTATTTACCCAATTTAGAGAGGCAGACGTGAAGGCTAATCAATAAAAAACATATCCATCATTATTATTAAGACAAAAAAAGCAGTAAGGAGGCTGAAGGACACCTTGCTGCCTTTTAAATATAGAGTTTTACTAGTGAGTCCATCTTGCATATCCTCTTTCCCTCCCCAAAAGAGAACACACTGAGGAATAGTTAAAACCCTGTTCACATTTTATCAGGGAAATGCAGTGTCCGTGCAGTTACCTCGTATGCTCTGTTATCAATCCCATGCAAGCCCAAGTATCTTTCAGAAAAGGCTGAAGCTTGAAAAGAAAAAAAGAAAACATGACTTTCAGTCAGAAGTGAGTATACTGGTGCTTCTGAGTCAAATATTGCAAATGCTAAAAAAGGTCTTCTTTTCTAATATTGCCTTAGTTACACAGGACATATTTCTAAAAGGTTTTGAAAAAGCACTAAGAATATCCATGATACTACAGTCTTTCATTATCACCACTTATGGTTTCTAAATAAGTCACAGAAGACCCCTTTCTTTTTCGTCCTTAATGCAACCAAGATATGAGAGAAGAGCACTATCATGTTGTGTCCTTTTCTCCTTTCACATGGGGCCATCTCCATCAACAGTCTACTGCAAGCTCCCGTTGGTCTCAGGGATAACCGTAGGGGACCTGCAGACTGACTTTCATGGCAGTCCCCTGATTTTCACTGGCAATAAGTGCAAAGGGAACTGGTGTCCTTGACAGAAAGGACCACTATGTGCAGTGGAGTATTGCCGCCAGAGAGACGACAAGGTGGGCGGGCTGGACCACAGCTCCCGTGAATGGATGGTTCAGGCAAGAAAGAAGCACATTCAAGGCAGTGGTGCAGGTTGGTGTCAGAGGCTGGAGGGGTCTAGAGCCAATCCTCCTTTACTTAAAAGGAGTGAGTAATAAAAGTTATTTTATTAGTCTGACCACTATGGTTGGTCCCACTGAGGCCAGTAAAATTTCTCGAGGGGGAAAAAGGGTTTATAGCTAGTCCTAAGAAGACACACAATAAAAAATAGGCAGGATCTTGGGGAAGAAAGAGAAGATAACTGGGAAAAGTTAGGGCAGAAACACCATTTGTGGTCAGCAAGAGGATCTGTGGGCTCTGGGGTGGGGTTTACCATATAGTTTGAAGTCTGTCAGTGGGGAAAGAGCAGCTCCACAGGCGAACACCTGGTTCTCTTCACCGGCTGGAAGCATGTAAGTGCTCAGGTAGCCACCGTAATCCTGGAACACAAAAAAGGCAGGGGCATCAGCGGTCCTGCCACGAAGCACTGCTGCTTTTGGGTACAGAAACAGGGCAGCTGAGACCTTGCAGCAAACTCTCAGCCATTACAGAGCCCTTAATACCTTGCCCTGAAAAAAACATGAAACAAGGGACATCTCCCTGGCTTTGGCAGATGTGGCTGAAGATGAGGTCTATACTCTTTGCACTCTCCTGAAGGCAGGAGGGTTGTGTGCCCAAAAGCTTGCCTCTTTTCATCCCACTTTATGGCTGTAGGTCTAATCAGGTATGTTACCTCTCCAAAATATTACCCCAGTCTTTTGCTATTTAAAATGGACATCACAGTTCAGCATCTGCTGTCAGCCTGTTAACAATTCCCTGCAGAGATGCTGCTGTATGCGCAGCTCTCTTCGCCCACTCTAAACCTGTATCTCCCACAATAAACAATTTCTACTCACAGTCCCATTCTCATTTCAAGCTGTGTGTACTTTGCAATTGCTGTTTCCCAGCCGGGCACACACTGTGGTACAAATCAGCCTCAGAAATCAATACTGTTGTACATTTGTACGACACAAGCTAGATCTACCCACGTTCCCATAGGCCTTAAGGGACAAGATGAAAACGAAATGAAAGTTTGCAAGGGGAAAAAATAATTAATTATCTGACAGCATTTTCTGATAAATAGTCACTTTCTGCACTTGGAAGTTAATTTAAAAAGAAATTGTCAAATACATTGATAAAATGAAAGCTTTCATCTTTAACATCTCTGAGCAAGAAGCAGTCTATGTCAAAAATAAATAATAATAAAAAAGTCACCATTGACATATTCAATAAATCAGGATTTAGCTCAGCTGCATAGCCATATCAGCCAACTAGAACAGCACAGAGGAACAACGGCAAAACATTACCTTCCCAAACACACCGACTCGCATTTTATCAATGTAATGCTCCTTCAGCATTGTCCTGGAACGTGAGAGAGGAGAAACAATGGGTTAAAAATATTTTTCCCTTAGACATAGCAAACACAGTGTGATTTTTATCAGCTTGAATTTGGGGTGGCCACAGAAAAATGATGTAGACAATCTAAATTCACACTGCTACACGCTGCTTTCTCATGGGTCTCTGTTCGATTTAATCTTGCAACCTGTTGTGTTGGATTTGACCAAGCAATGGCAACAAATAACCTGCACTACCTCTGAAAGTCATAATAAAGCTGATGCTGTTGCACTATTCTGATGTGTGATTATGTGCAGAATAAATCTAACAATATGACAGGACTTGACATTTAGGGTTTTGCGCTGGTTTTTCTCTTTTAAAAAGTTTAAGGGTTTAAAGATGGATTTTTTTCCAACTACCAGGCCAGCAAAAAATTAATGTAGGAGCTGATGTTCAAGCTTACGTGTTTGTAGCTGAATGACTGTACAGAGCTAAAAATAAATAGGCTTTGAACATGTGATACAGATAACTGTGCTCAAATTTAGCTCTGTGTAAGGCTTATTTTTCTCCCTCTGCACTGGCTGGCATGAGCTTTCTCTCACATGCCATCACCTGGTCACAGCTGTATGACTACATTGTCCTCCCCTCCCATCTCCTTGCTCTAGCCTACACCATTAAAGCAACCAGGACTAATGACAGTCTTGGGTTAATTATTATTAATGAATTAATTTCTTCAGTAACAGTGTCATTTACCGGACAGCTTCCAACTGATCCTTCTCTTCCAAAAGGCCCAGCCTCCTCTTAACCTCGTGCAATAGCTTAGTGCCTTGGAAGCCACTCCCGCGGCCGTCGAACTTCAGCACGATGGCGTTGTGAGAGCTGACCATGACGCTTTCCCACGTCACCTCAAATCTCTCCGTTACAATCTGGCTGCCAGGTGTCCCGTCCCTGAAACAGAAATAGGTATCAAGCAAAGGCAATGGCACCAAGCACTGGTGAAATGCTCTCCTTGGGGCCGTGAGCTTGCTGTGGCAATGGGGACAGGCAGCTCCCGCATGCATTGCAAGGCAGGGCAGATTTCAAGGGGAGATCAGTCTCTGCAATGATGATGTGCAGAAGGACAGTGTGTGGGATAGGTCTTGAGGCTGGGGTAGAAACTGCAGGTTGGTTTTTGCCTCCCTCTTTGCACAGCAACTATCGTTGCGCTAAGCTGAGCTTTGAACTGACCTAGCAAGCACATCACTAACTGGGCAGGATTCCTCCTATGAGTTAATCAGAGCAGCGATGCAGAGGTCAGTTGAGTTTTCCCTTTTTACACCTGCTCTAATCTGTATCTATATTCTACATTCCCCAAAGATGGTATTTTTCTGGTGGATGGGTTTCTGTGAGGAGCCTGGTTTTAGGGTGCATTAGCCAAAATATGTTGGACGAGGCTTGCAGACATCAATTGTCCTTTCCTTTACTGGCAAGCATTGGGGTTTCATTTACTGCCCCCATTCACCCAGCCCAGACCTTCCCTCTCCCATGGGGATCTCGAGAGCAGCTATAGATGGAGCTGTCAATCACTTCTGTCACCACTGCTTCACACAAGTACAGAGGGAAAGGAGACTTTTACAGCAATAAAACTAACAGCTTAAAAATGCCCAGGTTGGCCCAAAATTGGTGGGTAAGGGGAAGGGATGGACAAGACTCTCTCTTCACCCTTCTTCTTTGGGCCTGATACTGTACAGGGGCACTGTCTCAAGAAATATTGACCCCACTTCAGCTAGACAGCTTGGAAAAATCAAGAGATGATGATGATGATTATAAGTAATATTTTAGGACTGGGATTACTGTAGAGCCACTGGCACTTCCACCTCCATCTTGCCCTTTCTGAGGTTCTCGGAGACATCTGGCAACACACTGCAGGATTTTAATGTGCATGTGACTTCAGTCATTTGCATTTATTCAAGCAAGACCCAGGCACATCCAGCTTCAGAGGCAGCCTAATCAAGTGCTGTTAGCTTGATGAGTACCAATCTTCCTCAAGCACTTGTATAATGAAGTACATTTTCTCTGCAGTAATTTTGTGATGTAATGACATGCTTATTGCCATGTTTTTGTCCTTCATGGAGGGATGTGCAGGATGGTGTTCAGGCATTTACTGGGCACTCGTCACTCCTGCATGAGGCTTCTCTCTTGTGGGGTGTTCCCTGGCAGGGAGTAAGTGATGCAGTGGGACACAGCTAGGGCCAAACAGTTTCTTCCAAGGTCAGTGACTTCCCTCCCCCAGTGTCTTTCCAAATTGCCAGAAAAAACTCAGTAACGTGTATTATTATTACTAAATGTTGCATAAAGAAATACCCATCTGCTATGCCTGCCAGGAGGAAACCCTACCTCCCTAATATAAATGCTAACGCCCTGGAGATCTTTAAAGGTTTCTAGCCCTCTCTTAACTGCCACTTCAGGGAACACCAGCATTTATATGGGAAGCATTGCTGCATGAGGGCATCTAAAATTTAGGCTGTGGTAAGGCTGACTGCATCCCACTCTCAAACTACCTGTTAAGCACAAGGTGAGTGCTCTAAGCACTGGGACAGAAAACCAACATTCATCTTTTATTCCTCCCCCTCTTGTTTCTGCTCCCAAAATTATTGAACTGCAAGTGGAACAACTTCACAAAATTCTACAGTTTACTCTGCAGGCTTTCACTAGGGCACCCTCTTGGGAGCTGAAATCCTTGGCTCAAACATGGGAGAGAAGGGACCTATGCCTAGCCCCTCCCTGCTCCGAGGTGAGACAGCAGGTAGGGACCAGCGTCCTAGGCTTAGGTGCTAAAGTGGTCTGGCATTCATTGTACAAAACATATCTTAAAAGGCTCTGATCATGGCTGAGGTTTTCACACTGCCCTAATGAACAGAAAGAAAGGACGAGCAAGAACTTACACAACCAAAAGCAAGGGGTAGTGCGCAGTGTCCGAAAAGGTTGCTGGCTTTAAGATCTGCATTGGCAATTCTAGGCAAAAAAAAAACAAATAACAACATGTCTTCAGTGTGGGAGTGCTGACATAATTCTAATAGATTTTTCTGGTGTTTTAGCCCCTTATGAGCAGGAACAAAATGGCATTTCATCTGAGGTACTGGTAAATAACACCTTAGAAACACAGATGTTGTCAAAGACCCATAGCCAAGGTGACAAGAAATGTAAATCGGGAGTACAGCGCGAGCTGTTCAGTCATGCATCACTTTTACAGCATTCGATTAACATCTGGCAATAGCTATAATTTTCCTTTGTGGCAGCTGGATGAGTGACGCAGCCAGAAATCAATATTTCAGGGCAGCAGAGGAGGGGGAAAATCGGCGACGTAAATTATAATTTAAAACCCAATTAAGTATGGTGGCTGGGGGAGGGAATAGGATTATTTTGCTGTAATGGTGTGAAGACAGATAGAGAAACATGTATTTTAATCCTAACTTCCAGAGAGCTTCATTCTGCTGTAAAACAGGAGGTAGCCGTGCTGAAGCCCATGTTGTTAAACTGGTACTGAACCAACGTAAGTGAGGGATGTGCTCACCAAAGCTTAATTTAACTGCTTCCTATGGCTTTGTATCAATAGCCAAAAACACTGCCATACAAATGCTTTCCGCATTAATGAGAGCACATATATTTTTAAAATGTTAACTACAATCCAGATTAGCAAAGGCCCAGCAATTAAATCAGTATTAGGAGCATTTTCAGTAGATTAATACACAGATTAACCGCGAGGTTTAAGTGGTTTGCTTTGCAATCATTGTCTGACACTCTGCCTAATTAGTTATTCCATCTGAATGCTAAAAGCTGCAAATTGGATCAATGGCCCAGGGACAGCCGAAAAGGCCATCGCTTGACTTTAAATATAACTAAGCACTACGTGCAGTGTTCCCAAGGCTGTTAAGCCCAAAGCTTTGAAAATACAGGAAGGAAACAGAAGAACAGCCACACAGCTGTGGCCAACTTGTATTTATTACACACACACATATATATTTCAGGTTAAATGACCAGAATTGTGTTTCAATGATACCTGCAGTTAAGAAATTTAGCATCAAGCTGAGTTATTCCTAATAAGCTGCCAGTGCCACTATGAACTGACTCACAGTGGAGACAGATGTGATTTTTATGATAGGCTCTTTCCCCATCTTTTTCTGCCCATAAGGCCTGGAAGTGCACGTCTGTTCTTGTTATTTCAAGCCCTGGTTTATGTTCCTAATGCCCATGTGGCAAGCAGAACATTTTAGGGCCACTATGATCCTTTTCAAATGGCAACTGTCTCTCAGCCTTTGCTTCACATTTTATCAACACCTGGCAATGGTCAAAATTAGTAACCTACCATCCATCACACCTCACTGCTTTCATTTCACTGCATCTCATCTGAGAGGCATGCTTCTTTTTGGCATGGGAAATATTATGGGTCATACTTTGAACCCAGGGTCTTTGAAGTGTTTTTTAGAGTTGCCACCATACACACAAACTGGGATTTTGGGGAGCTATTGCACAACTGAGTATGTGGATATTCCACATACAGGTAAGATATCTGCTTACAGCCAAAGGAGATGCTGTTTAGGTTGTTCCAGGTACAACTACAATGGCAGGTGGAAAATGAAAACTTTGGCTGTCTGCCATTAGGCTTTCTCTCTGTCCCATTTGGCATATACATACGTGAGGAATGATTACACGAGTGGTACACATAATGCACCAGCTGCACATATAAACTGCTCCAAGTTTTTGCCTTCTTTACTCCAGGTGAAATCTCTTTCGGCTTTTCTCACAAAGCTGATTTTTTCCAACCCTCTCAAAAGATATGGCTTTCTCAAAGAATCCTGAATGGCTCTGATGGGCAGTCATTTGTGAGTTGTCTTCATTCACTGCAGTTCAGTATTGTATACATGAAAGGCGGCCACAGCTATAACCAGCAAGCACATTCAGTATCCCACTTCAAACCCATCTCAAATAATACAGCAGTCCAGCTAGGGCAAATGCCCTGAGCAACAGGGGCACCACATCGTGTCATTTCCTGGAGTGTTTTTTTCTCTACAAAGAAAATTTTAAAAGGAAAAAAAAACCCCAACCCTATCATTTTGCCTTTCTTCAGCTGCATTCTCATCAAATCCTGTCTCTGTAATAACCTCCTTATGTAGCACATCCTAAGAGAGTACTTTGCAAACTGTGTGAGTTTATTGAGAGCCAAAGTCGTTTTTCCTCCTGCCAGTCTAGCCAAGATGACTGTATCATTTCACAGCAATAGTAGTGAAAAAAAAAAGAGAAAAATAAGAGGGAGAAAAGGTGCTACTTACTATAATCATCTATCTTGATTTCCATGTATTCTACCTTAGGCATTTGCCTGTCATTTACAGTCAGCTGCACATTTTCATTTACCTCCAGCTCAAAAATTTCTGAAAGAAGAAGGACAAGATGACAAAAACTTTTGGCATTGTTTGTGAAAAAGCATTTTAACGTTTTATAGCCACCTTAATATTTGTAACACAGGTTTCCTTAGGAAAGAATTTCCTTCTAGTCCTCACAAGACATCTAATTCAGCTAAGTCTTTGAAACCTCTTCCAGGTTCTGTGTTGGCAAAAGAGCTATATTTCTGAAATCAGTGACA
>VZTV01114923.1:0-14120 GCA_013400875.1 Anhinga rufa
AGCAGGTCAAGGGAGGTGATTCCCCTGCTTGTGGCACTAAGCAGTTTCACAGACTCATCAGAACACTGGTTGGAAGGGACCTGTGGAGGACAGCTGGTCCAGCCTCCCCCACAAAGTGAGGCTGCCACGAGCACCAGGTCAGCTCAGACATGGCTTTGCCTTGCAAAGTCTCAAAAACCTTCAAGGACGGTGACTGCAGCCTCCCTGGGCAATGTGTTTCCAAGGTGCACTACCATTCTCTTAATGTCTAACCTGAACATCCCATGCTCTGGTATGTGGCTTCTGCCCCTTGTCTGGGCTGTCTGGCACTAGTGAGAAGAGGCTGGCTCTGTCATCTTTGTAACTACCCTTCAAGTAGCTTTAGCTTGCTCTTATGCCCCCACTCATCTTCCCCTTTGACGGATTAAACAAGCGCTGTCTTCCCAACCTTTTCTATTCTGAAAATCCAAATGTTTTAGTCCAGCTGAATTCATGTGGCTCCTTGGATTTGAAGGATCTGAGTGACAATTCCGGTGTTTGAGATGCAGATGACATTACCCCTCTTGGCCTTAAACTTTAAAAAACTGTGAAATGAAAACTAATTTTTTTTAACGTGTATTTCTAAGGACAAAGCACAGCAAGAGTCAGCTAATACTGAAATGATCGCTGCAAAAAGAGTTCTAACCCTTTTAAAGTGTGGATTTGGACCTGTGTGCAGGTGTGTGTGTAGCAGCAGGTGCTTTGAATGCAGCTGGTTTATTGTCACCAGGATTACTTTGTCTCCTAGTATGCTGGTGAAGAGCAGATAGCCACATCAAAATAGAAAAATACACTTTGCTTTCCTCTGCAGACTGGCTGCCTCAATGACAATGACAAGGAGTACAGAGTGAAAACTAAACTCAGAGCTCCAACAAAATCTCCCACAACTTCAGAAGATAGTATTTGAGCAAGAAGCAAACACAGACAGACATAAGGCTCTTGTACCAAGAGGAAGGTAGTATGAGTCAGAGAGCAGCAGTTACTTCAAATCAGGCTTATTCCTTTTTTTTTTTTTTTTTTTAGTTTATAGGTGAGAGCAGGATTTCCTGTTTCTAGAAAATAGGAAAATGTTAATGAAACATTTAATACAACCTCACATTCTGAAAAAAAAGGCCAAACTGCAGAAAAAATGTACTTAGCATTTTGGTAGAAGAATCTCCTGCACCTTCAGTACCAACCTTATTTCACCTTATAAAGCCTTTTTACCAACCCAGGCATAGCAAAGTAAGCAGCTACAGGGACATCAGTGCAGCCCTGACCTGCTTTGCCTAAGCCCAAATCCTAGAGGCTGACCACTGCAGCCCAAGTGTGTGGGACAGCAGCTGGGGCAGAGGCAGGGAGCAGAACACACAGGACTTCCCCCATCAGTGCCCCAATGCTCCCCATGTTTGGGGGACCTGAAGTACCAAGCTCTGGGCCAGCACCTCCAGTTCACGCAGTCAGACCAGCTCTTGATTGCTCCTTGCCTCAGACAAGGGCTTTGAGCACTTGCTGGTAGGTTTTGCTCCCTAAAGAGCATTATAGTGTTCAGAAGACAGGACCTGCTGATGCAGTGGATGTGGGAGGTTGTGCCTGGAGCACAGGGACCACTGAGCCCTTTCTAATGGCACTGCTGCCACTGCTAGCTCCACTCCTTCCTGAAAACCTCTGCTCTGGAAACACCCTTCTGGCTATGGGGCTGTCTACCAAAGTTCTAGCTGCAGCTGACCTGGCTTGCTCAGGGAAAGGGTAAACAGGGCTCTGGGCACTGCAGAGGAAACGCTCCCTGGTGAGCTGCAGGGTGCTCCATAGGCACTGAAATTACTATCGTAGCTTGTAGTATGAACCCACAAATTAACAGAGAAAGAAAATATTTATTTAGCAGCTTTTGAAGGAGGGGTTGGTCAAAAGTAGTACACTCGGCTGTTCTTTGAATATAAGAGAAGCTATTCTGGCTGTGGAGTATATGTGGCAGAGACATGTCTCACAGAAAGCTAGTGACAGCTACAGCCAGGTGTGGGTGTGACGAATATCCCAAGGTTATGCTTACTTTTGTTCACTGTTTCCAACATTATAATCAAGAATTTAATCCTATTCTTTGCCAGAAAACAAGAAAATATATTTTATTCTTTAAACTCATGCACAATCTCAGGTAATCCTAGCAAATTCAAAGTTTTCTTTAGGAACAGTGAAATCAAATTCAGCCAAACTGAGGACAAGATAGAAAGGGCTAGGCAGTCCTAGGGTTACGAGGTGCCTCCCTTCAGTCTGACTATTGGACACCGACATTTGATCTGCTGAGAGGAGTCTTTCCTGGTGAAAATTAAGCAGTTCTTTTCTAGTTAGGGATAGGCAGACAGAACTGGCAGTGTCAAGAAATCCCATGTTAATACAAATGGCTCCTCCTCTGCAAACAAAGCTGCCTACAAGCATTTGGATGGTTTCTCGGCCCCACCTGCCCATGTACCTTATGCTGCTTGGCATCTTTGGTGCATCAGGTGCTGGGGCAAGGGCACTGCTGAGCACCATCAGTCCTGATGACTCCATCCCTCCATGCACTGAGGAAAGACCCACACAAGAACCCCGATCTGGCTACAGAGAGGAATGTGACATGCTGCTTAGGCTCAATGGGTATCATACATAGACATTGATATCTGTGGTATTTGAAAAGGAAATGAACTCTAATCCTGATTATTGTTTTTTTAATCAGGTTCAAAAATGTATCAGCAGTAATTTTCACAGCTGTTGCTAATTTGTTAGTACATCTGTCCCCAAATCTCCCTGCTGTTTGCTTTATGCTTTACAATCTTGTTTTCATTTGTTTAAAGAAATGTTTTTCTCTCTCTTGTCGTTACATGAGACATCCACATGAACAACAGCACAACGAGGAAACTGCCTATACCCACAGTCCTGTCAAGTGTGCAAAGCAAACAGGCACAAACGGAGCAGGACTGCCTTCCCCAGCCCCTCCTGCAGCTATGCTCCTCTCACCCTAGCAATGGCATAGAACAGTTTGGTGCCAAACTGCAGCTGAGAACTGTTTTAATTCATTAAGGACACCTATTCTTTGCCATATGCTTCAGAGGGAGAGCCTGTTTCCCTCATTATACCAGCTTATGTAATGGAAAAATATAGGCAGCTTTCAGATTCAAAGTCCCTTCAACCAGTCTAAGCCCCAAAATTTGTTCATTTTTCCAACTGTGTGATAGGTTTAAAGCAAGAGAGAACCTCTTGCTCTGAACCCTGCACCTCTTAATCTTTGGGCCGCACTACTTTTGGCATCATATGGCATGATGGGCCCTACGATCAGTTCCATTTTCATGGGAATGCAGAACTGAGGGAGACAGAGCTTATTGTTGTTAAACTATTTGTCTGAGTCTATATTGGAACTAGGATTTTTTTTTGAGGGGTTGGAACCATGAAACGGCACACCACAGCCGGTGCCAGCAGTGAGCAGGCCCTGCTCTCGGTGGAGCAGGGTTGGGTTCCTGCAGGTTGTCACCCAGCCTGAGCTAAAACGGTCTGAAGTGCTCCACAGGAAACTCTAAGAATTAGAAATTACATCCCCTCACTTGCCTTCCTGCCTTCACAGTCAGGCCAGTCTGAGGGCTTTAATCACAAAGCCTGCGCAGGAGGGAGGGCTGGAGGGTTGTTTGGTTTTTTAAATTATGGTCATTATGTAATTGGATAAAAGGTTGTAAATTCTACAGTATTACAGGCACATCACAGGTAATGAAATACTTCTCCACAGGTCTATATTGCCATTAAATGAATAATATTTGTCACTTGACGTATACCTCCACAATTGCAATCACAGTAAATATTTCAACTGGGAAACTAAGGCACAGGTCAAACAGCCTATTTGAAAGCACACAGTTCCAACCAAGTCCTGCCATGCACACCTCACTGCAATTACAAGATGTGGCTCTGTAGTCACAGAGATAAGAGCAGTGTGGAGCCCTTAGTTATTTCTCCCAGATCCTATTTTCCAGGCTTATTACTATTGTGTTACTGCAAGTATAATTCACACGCATAATTCAAAAATCAAGATTGTCAAATGAAAGCATGATCAAGCCTGGGTGAAGCATTCTGCAGACATGAGTTTTGTAATAGTGCTAAGCTCAGAGAGCAAATAGCTCTGGTAACTGAGATGTTTGCCCTCTGTGCTCCAATAAACTGATTTACCTTTCTTCTTTTTTTTAAAAAGAGCTGACGCAAGTTTGTCAAAGGGAGTTGTTGGGGTGTAGCAGCTGATTGGCTCATCTGATACACTCCCATTTGTCTTTAAATCACTGTCCAACTGCTCTAGGTTGCACATCAGCAAACTTTTCATTACAGGTGCAATTCCTAAAAGATACAACCTGCTTAGCAAGCGAGTAGGAGAACCTGCTTGACTCAGAGGTAAACCTAAAACTTTTTTTCTTTACAATGTTTGATCAATGTATTCTAGACACTTGTCACATCTTTAAAAATTGAGAATTAGAAATGTAATTAATCTGTAAATATAAGTTCAATGTGAAGGATGGGCTTTTAAAGATTTACTGACATGGTAATTTATGTCGGCAAATATCGTTGGTATTTCTTCAGTAATGAAATTGAGTCTTTTTTTTTGTACAGCAAATCAAAACCTAAGCAACCAGAGAAGTAGAAAAAGGTGTTTAATATTGACCAGGCAATTAAGAAATGAATGCTTGCTTTCCTTTGCAGCCCTTGGCTAACTTCTGAGAATTTTTTTCAAGGCTCTTGATTTCTTTGGCTAGCATTTCTGTAAATAAACGGATTTGTGAAAGCAGGCTTTGCATTTTAATTGTTTATTTCACAGTGACAACACTTATTTCATTTTGAAATAGCTGTGCAGACAATAATATTATAAAGTCACTGTCATGAAGATGAAGAATCTGCAAAATCTGCTAAGTCAGATGCCATAGCAGAGCTTGCAAATCTTGATACTGCAAAACCCATGAAAATGTTAGTCATATATTGGACCTGGCATTATTTGCCCAATGGTTGTCCATTCTCCTAATGTCCTAACTGCCGACTGGACAGAAATCAATAGCGTTGTGAAATCAGATGCCAAAAAATTCATAATTTTCTGAATTATTGCTGAAAACCGTTACTTAATAAATGATGCAGAACGGTATCCTATACTTGAAGAGAAAAATAGTTTTATAAGGATAAATAACTTCTCTCTAATAATAGGTTAATCTCTTTTGCAACCCGTATTTTCATTTTAATGCCATACTTTAAGAAAAATCTTTTCTGTTCAGCCAAATGCCACAGGAGGCAGCAAAACCATCGCCGTATTGAAGCCAAGTTTAAGGAACGCTGTAGAGCTAAGGGATTTTTCTTGTATCTAAACATAAGGGGAAGATGTATTGATTTTAACTAAAGGGAAGGAAAAAGAAGTGGAGAGCTTTTTTTTTACTTCCAAACTTACAAAATTCTTTTGTAGGGAAAGGAAGCCAGGCAAGTCATAATGGGTTTGGATACGTAAAACAGGGTTTAGGCACCAAATTCAGAACTCTGAAGAAAGCATTAAATCCCAGGGAAGATAAAGCAGATGAACTTTGGTGTTTCTCCTCCAATATCATGTGCTAAGCTTCTGGCAGAACCCAGTTCTGCCCAACCTTGGTGGCCGTGCTCTGTCACGTCATCACTGCCCTGGTGCCTGGCCATCACCCAGGAGCAGTGGTTCAGCCAGCACAAACCCCTGCAGTGCTGCAACTCAGCACTTCTTTACCAGCCGTGGCAGTGGGCTTGAGCATGGTACAGCGTGCAGCTGCGGCCAGCATTTTATTTTAAACAGAGCCAGTTAGTGTGTCCCCCTTTTTCTAAATAATATCTCGCAGGTCAAGCAGCAACCCAAGAGATTCAGAGCTATCCCATTTCCTCCTCAGGTGAAGGGGTGGCAGCTCTGCTCCATCTTGCTTACTCATGGGGAGCACACGCTACCAGTACCTCCCATCCTCCCTTCAGTACCTGCAGTGTTAGGAACCTAAAGAAATGGATTTCCACCAACTAAGGACCAGCTCTGCCAATTTCTGCTGAAGTTCGAAGGCACCATTGGTTATAGTTATAGTTATTACAGATTGCAGGATTCAAATCTAATACCGAGCCTGTTTCACAGGTCTCATCCTGCCCACATTTATGTCATTGGCTTTCAACTTGTGGTTTGCAGATGCCTTGAGCTCTACCAACTGCTTCTTAAAAAGTGAAAACTGCAGGAAACCAGGTTCTCAACAGATTTAATTTTGCCACTTGAGGTTTTGCATTTTCAACAGAAGACATTTACAAATTTAAAAATAATAAAATAAAATAAAATAAAATAAAATAGAATAAAATAAAATAAAATAGATAAAATCACTGCTTTATGCAGTAATTCCACAGCCTCTTGAGATGATACCCGTAAATCAGATTGCTTGTGTAAATGTTTGACAGGACAATGTCCAAATGATTCTTACACTGTAACATGTATTTCCAGTCAATTTCTGCTCCCCCTTCCAAATTGTGTTTGCTGTGCTGCACAGACTTCCCTCCTCAGCCTAATCTCTTTGTAACTTAACTCCTGGCAACTGTTTTGCTTACTTTTCCTCTGTTTCCCAACTCTTTGAAGACCTGTATTTTTTGGACTGCCACTTCTGGAAAAGATGTTTCTCTGAGAAGCCTTAGGCAGTGCACACAGCGGAGATTTTACCCGTTACCAGAACAGGGCTAAGCACAGTCAGGTTTGTCTGCCTCACTTTTACAACACAGATTAAAAATAAGCATCAGGAATTGGAAGGGCTCTGTTCCTCAGACAGGGCAGCGTCTGCATTTGAAGACAGTTCTGTGAATGAAACCACAGTTGGGAGGGCTCCACTGGGGGAGTTTATATTATATATTTTGTCTCCCGGAGTTATTCATATCTCGAGCCGGCAGAACCCCCCGGCCGCTGGAATGCAAGTGCCGGCAGCTCTGCCCTAGTGCCCGAGTCACTCATCCCCTCACGCACACTTCCCGTGTGGCAGCTGAAAGGAGTAAACACAGCCGCTCTCTCTGGTAGGAAATCTCCTAATGCACTGTGATATTGCTTTTCCTTTTCAGTTGTCTGGTCTGGGTGAATGTTTTTAGTAAGAAGCAAGGAAGCTGACTTTGATTTCTGGCCTGGGGTCAGTTTTAGCCTCCAGGATTGGTATTTAAAGTTTACGTTTACATTTTAAACACATGCACTCTAACATTTTGTCACTACAAATACGTTTGTAGACGTTCTTAAGAACAGCATGTGATGAGTAGCAGAGGNTCAAGGAATATCTTTGGGAAGGGAAAAGTATTGTAAAACTGCAACATTTCTTGCACAGCATTTTCCTCTTGAATCTGGGAATGAGCAAATGGATGTAAATGTGTATCTGGAGATAAGACTGCAATATAAAGCTGCTGAAATCCCAGAGGCGAAGTCCTCTTTGTAACTTTGGTTTGTACAGTTTCCTTTGGTACATACAGAAATAGAGAGCTGAGCCCTGTATTTGAGAGTTCATATGATTTTTAAAAGGCAGGAATTTTTCTACCAAAAGTAAAGATAGTCAGACATATCCACATAATAATCCTGTGTGAGACAGAGCTTCTAGTCATGGGACAAGTAAGAATTAACACAGATATACTGAAAACCAGAAGTCTATATCAGAATTGCACCTCTTAATTATCAAAGTGATCATACAGAGTTGCTCACCTCCATGAGATCCCAGTGAAAGGGAAAAATCTTAAAAACATTTAAATCTAATCTATTAAATAAAAGATTAATTAATCTTACAACAAATGATTCAAAACACTGAGCATTACCCTTAGGAGTATGTATGTTTTGAAGCAGGGGTAGGAAAAAACTGATATACTCCCTCCCTTTCTAACAGCAAGCACTTCCGCATCACCATCCCCGAGAAATTCAAAAGCAGCAGTTCAAGAAATTATTTTCTGCTGGCTTTGTAATTTTGCCAGATGCTGGGCATCTACTGTGCATCCATTGGCCCCTGCACTCTTTGCCATTTGAAGGGAGACAGAAGGGCCAAGAGCTGGCATATAAAGGGACATTATGCTTGCCCAGAATTTTCCCAGTCTGCAACAGTTTCCCCTCTTAATGCTATTACAAAGAACAAACACAAACCCAATGATTCACACTGGTTTATCTAATTTGAGGAAAACTCTAATGAGTTTTGTTGTGTTTTGTTTGCAGAACAGAGTGTTCTGGCAGTCCCCGCATGGTAGAGAGGACCCGCAAGCAGACGGCGCGGTGCTGTTTACCCTGAAGAAGCGAGTGTGTGTGCTAGAAAGCGCTGACCGCTCTAATGGATCGCATGGAGCTGCAAAAAGTCAATATCGAACTTGATGATCAGAGCAACAGTGGGGAAAGCCTCGAAGACAACTACACGGAGCTGGTTGATTCAGAAAAGGCTGCAATTAGGAGGTAAGCATTTAAGTGGGAAGGCTGTTCTGTTAAGG
Source organism: Anhinga rufa (assembly GCA_013400875.1). Taxonomy (NCBI): domain Eukaryota; kingdom Metazoa; phylum Chordata; class Aves; order Suliformes; family Anhingidae; genus Anhinga; species Anhinga rufa. The sequence goes on from VZTV01114923.1 coordinate 8,467, forward strand.
CTAGAAAATAGTAATCAAAAAACAAGCTTCACTAATGGCATCTAGGACTCAACACATTTCCTAGGTAATAGATGCAAATTAGTATGATTGTTTAGCTAGCGTTTTCCCAGGGCAGCGACCCTCCTTGCTCTGCGCCCTCGGGGATGGCATGCCCAGCACAGCAGGGGCAGCCTGGGTCCCCCCTTGCCAGCCACTGCCTGGTGTGACCTCTGTAGCCTCCCAGCCCCGAGCACCCACTTGGCAATTTCCAACCACTCCAGTCAGATAGTACACGTGTAATTTAATATGCTCTCAGTGCAGTGCAACCTGAGCACACTGAGAGGGGGAACACTTTCCAGGGCACAGTGTGGAGAGCAGCCGCTCAGTGCTCCCACAGGGACAGCCCACCCTCAGGCATCTCCAGCAGGACCCACCATAGCACCAGCACCTGGGTGGCCTGAAAAAGACATCTCAAAACCAGCCATCGGCCTCCAGCATTCAGCTTGCTGAACACCCCGGCACATATCTCCAGCAGGGCAGTTGCAAGGCATTTTGTTCCTCGGACGTGAAGGACGTGTTCCGCTTTAGCACATTGCTGGCATTAAGGAATTGTTACTTTCCAACATCTGCAATCAGATATAATTTGGAGATTACTGGGTTTAAAACTAAATTCCAAAGCAAAGCAAAGATCTATTAAACATGCCATTGGACATGAGAATCTTACAGGACAAAAGAAGGTTTTCTCTGAAGGATTGTTAAATATTCATTTTTAAAGTTTCCACTAATGACAAAAGGCACTGCTTGAGCATAATGTGTACCATAAGCCTTATCTAATATTTTCTTATTTTTCTTTGTGTTCAGTCCATTTGCTAGCAATGATGCAGAAAGTCAGAAGTTCCTTACAAATGGATATCTGGGTAAAAAGAAATTGGAAGAATATAATGAAGAATATGTAAGTTTTAGTCATTTTTAAGCGTAATTACAAAATAAATCTTATTGACTTGAATCTTTTTCCAAAAGTTTCAGTAAACAAAGTTACTCTGGAGCTTGATCAGCATAATCTTGGCTTTAGAAGAGTAAACACATTTTCTAATGGTTATCATAGCAAACCCTTTCTGTTGTCTTGCAAGTAAAACTGGGTCTTTCCTTCATAAGTAATCAGAAAAATTCCTCAGATCATACTTGGACTTCAGTAGCATCTTTGTCATCTCACTCGAGATGTTCATCCAGGGATGGGTCCGCACCCATATTTCTGACAGGAGATTTGGTGCAGAGAAACATTGTTACAGCTATTGTCAAGGTAGAGCTGGGCCTTAGTGCATGTGTGCTTGTATTGTTTGTTTCCAGCACCAGTGTAAATGAATCCATATGCCTTTAAAGAAGGGACATTCATGTCTGGCTTTACAGTGTTGAACACTACACACTCAGCACGACTATTAGGCAACTCCACATGCAAATGGAAGCACAGCACTGGTTCCTGGGTTGTGCATGTGGGTATCTCTCTGCTCAGGATTTAACTTTATTCAAAGTTTTCCTGAATTTGATGCAAAGAAAGGCATTGCTTTATTGGTCATGTTACAGGTTTTATTAGGATTGGTCAAATAAAACCAAACAATATTATTTGTGTTTGCAAGCTACATACCCCCTCTCCCCTTTCCCTTTTGTGGCAGATGTGACTCCCTCACATACCATCCCCCCTCTCATAGTGTTTTTCCTCTCCCACTCTCCTGCCTCCATCACAAGCCACACAGCGCTTCCTTCTTTTCTCCCGCAGACACAATTTTAGTTACGCAAAGAAAGAAGCACATCCTACTTGGAGAAAAATACAATAATCAGTTGGATTAATTTTAAAAAATCACGTGGAATTTTTAAATCAATAGTTGGAAAATCTGTTCGATAACAGCATGTATTTCTATAGAGGCTGGCCAACACAGCCAGTTGTGGATATGTCACCTCAGTTGCCTGTCGGGGATATAACCTTTCTTCCTGCCGAGACAAGAGGAGAGTGGGAAGCGGCAAACGCCTACCAGCATAGTTGGCTTTGAGGGTAGAAGAGAATTCTTACAGTGGCAAGCAACAGTGTGCTCAGGAACCTTGACAAGGCTCCACCTCTAAGGATCAAGAGAGCAATACAGGCAACACCAGCAATGAGGATAAATAGTCTTTTGTGCTCAGTAAAATGCAAATTAATTGCCACTTTCTGTTCTTGCTCCCAACAGCATCGGGGCAGAGCTTCCTTTGGAATGTCCTCGTTCAACCTCAGCAATGCCATTATGGGCAGCGGCATCTTAGGGCTCTCCTATGCCATGGCCAACACGGGAATTATCCTTTTTGTGTAAGTACATAGAAAGAAAAGCAAATAGAACATAAGCAGTGAGCTGGAGCTAAAGCTTTTGTGGTTAGAGAGGTACATTACGCTTGTTTTGTTAGCTGAAAAGTTTTGTAAGATCATCTGTAATGAAAACATTTTAGCTGCACCGCAAGGAACCGTCCACTGCTGACAAACCTTTTTTTTTTTTATTTTAGCCCCATTTTGAATCAGGAACACAACTGTGAATTGATACTATGCTGTCAAAAACCAGAGGGGAAGAACAGTATACTGATCCTAAAATAACAACAGCAATCTTGCTGGTTCAGTATGGGAATTCAACAAGGGAAATAAATCACCCATTAAGTATATATTTACATCATCCCAACTATCTAATCACTATGTAGAAATAGAAGATGAATACTCGATATAAGTCTGAAAGAGCAGCATGCTTTGAATGCAAAGACATTCACAGATTTATTCAGATTTAATGTTGCTCCCTCAAGTCTATTTGTACTCAAAGTGCACAGATGACAGCAATGGTATGTGGCTGACATACAGTATCTACACAAAATGAGTTTTGATAGACAGTAACAGATAACCATGTGAAGTTTTTTAATCTATGGTTAACCTTGTAAAATGAGACAGACTGTACAAAAAAAAAAGTTGGTTTTCTTTTTTTAATAACTGGTTTTAATTTTAACTGAAGCCTTAATTTTAATCCCCCATGAGGCTGGAATAAAGCATGACAGTACTGTATGACAATAGGCCGTTGTTTTACATTACTGAAATCTAACAAGCCTTTAAATCAGGTTGCATGGCTATCTTTATAAGGCTTCTTTCTTCTGGAGATTGTGTAACTATGACAGCAACAGCATTTGAAATGCTACATGTAGCTTCCAGTTGCTAAGAAACACCTCCTGTTTTCCAGTAGAATTTTTAACTGAAAATTAATTGTAGATGCAAATGTTTTCCTGGATAAGAACTTCCCAGCACCTGCACTCAAATGGTTTAGATATAGTATTTGCAGATACAAAAATGGAAGATGGTTCTAAAATTGACTGCATGAGAGTCTGAAAAATGTAGGATTTTTTTTCTCCAACTTTCTCTGAGCACTTGTACTAACTTGTAAGGCCATAAATTATCACTGGAAAGAAAACTGTGATACATCAAGCCTTGCTAGAAGAAAAAAAATTACCTTTGTAATATCTTTATTTTTAAGGCTCTGTTCATTCACACAGGTGGCTAAAAAAATCTGATATGAGCCTAATGACATTAGCTCTGTTGGCAGTGCTAAAGCAAGGAGTAATGCTAAAGCAACCCTATGGAGTCTTATACAGCAAAAACAAAGGACGTCTCCACTCCACAGCTCATTTTCTTTTCTGTCATACTTCCATACTTTCTGCATGAGAACATTCTCCCTTCTGGTAGAGGAAGGAGTTTTATTTAAAAGTACAAAACTGTGTGGGGATATTGTTACCCCCATGGCATGCATCCACTTGCCAAAGGTTCCTCTGTTTTCACAGATCGTGATGCTAGTGTTAGCGGGACAGAAAAATCCCATCTACTAAATGGAAACTGCTGGACATTAATTCTAATTTAGACGACGCTGCAGCATCGTCTAAATTTTTGTAATTTACTGTTCTCATGTTGCCCAAGTGCTCTTGTTGTGGAAGATGTGCTACAGGGTTAAGGCGGAAGGAAGGCTCTTAAAACTTAGAAGCTCTCCAGAAGTTCCCATTACATCCTCCTCTCCCATGGGCAAGGTTTGCAATGGCATGGAACACACACTAGAGCATCTCTTCTGGCATGATCTAGCAAGTGTAACCAGGATGGCTTGGTTTATCATGTGTCAGGACACAGAGACCATGTCTCTGAATAGCAGCTGCATGGGTGCCCCTGATCAAGAAGGATGCCATCTTGGCAGGATACACTGCAAGCTCAGACAAAAGCCCCCCTTACGATACTGCATGAGCCCACAGCATGAGAGACGGCCCTGCTTACATGAAGTCTGTAGTGCTGTCTGCCTCTTTTGGAGAAATAAACTTGAGAGAAAAGCAATGGTCTGGTGGCCATCACCTGGCCCCAGGGCCTATGTCTCCTCTTATNCAGCCATGGAGTAAGGCACATTGGTATTTCCTAGCTCTGTCATGTTATCATCACATAGCCTTCTGCACCAGTACTTGTGCAGACTGATGACAAGAAGGTTATGGTAATAAGATATGCTGCCCATGGTGTTGTGCCCTGAAAATGTCATACAAAGCTACATTTTTTCACTAGCAGTTTGCAAGAGTCAGATAGCTGAAATCACGTAGGTTGCAAATGTTCTGTGGAAGGAACATGGCAGTAATCAGACTTAATTAATTCATGCACCAGTACTTTTGGGCAGACTAGGCTAGAAGAGTATGCTCCAAGAGCAGGTTTCCCACTCTTTAGCATTATGCAAGATTTCTAATGTACTTTGTAAAGTGAGCCTCTCAAGCTAAACTCCATGACTTCACGATGACGTGGCAGAAGTCAAAAGGACTAGCCAGGAGCTGTCAGTGAAGTTGTCACAATCATGGTTTGGGGTTGTTTCTTGATAGCTCTGAGTAAGGAGAGAGATTAAAATGAGAGGTTAGTGAGCAGGTAAGAGACCAAAGACCTGACTCTTGCATAGAAAACTGTTTATTTTAGTAGGGTCTTGTTAAGATGTTAGATTCTGTCCTTGTGGAGTAACAAAATTGGTACCTACCTGGACTTAAACAAGCCTTGAGGGGCTTCTGGAGTGTGTAAGGTGAAACTGCACTCACAAGTAAGTTACAGCTGGTGCTTATCTCTGCATTTAGCACTGGGCGTCCAAAACACAAACTTGCTGAAAACTATTTACATGTTGAACTTTGTGAGAATGAGCAAGCGTACATTCAAATTAACTGAGTGTCTCTGATGTCCTGATTTGGATTTCTGTTTTGCCTTGCAGAGTTCTGCTGCTCAGTGTAGCAGTACTGTCGCTCTACTCAGTCCACCTCTTACTGAAGACATCAATAGAAGGAGGTATGAGGATCAGTCTCTGACTGAGAGAGTCCCTGCTGCATGCATATATTTTACCTTGGAATGCAATTCATCAAGTGTGTCCAATGGAGTAGCCCATGTTTCTTTTTTGTTTTGGTTTTTTTTTCAGGATCAGTAATATATGAAAAACTGGGAGAAAAGGCATTTGGCTGGCCTGGGAAGTGGGGTGTTTTCATTTCGGTTACAATGCAGAACCTTGGAGGTAAGAGGCAAAAGCTTTTAGAAAAACGTTTTCTAACTTCCAATGTTTTTCTACAGAACCTAAGTGCTTTCTCTCCTCTGTCAGGCTAAAAGGCATCAGAGATGAGCAGGTACA
>VZTV01114924.1:357-14691 GCA_013400875.1 Anhinga rufa
CTGTTCCATAGCTTCAGATGGATCTGTGTACCATTGAGTGCAAAACAAAACCTTTTTAAAATAGTTAGTGTAAGATTTTGCTTTTCTGGAGACTGCTGTTAGCAAACACAGAGCTTTACATACTTACTCACAAACAAAGTAATTAATGCTTCACTTCTGTTTACTGCTGAAAGTTACATTCTTAAGATGTTATGTTTATTATTTCAATTTCCTTTCTGTTTAGACAAGCAATATGTGAAGTAATCACTAGGCCAATCAACTATTCAGTGTAGGGCTGACTTGATATGGTCAACTGGATACTGCAAGAGGTCAAAGTTCATAGCAANNAGTTTTCTAGCATTTGCAGTCATCATGACTTCCTGTTAGGGTTAAAGCCTGAACTAACCTTTAACCTTTAACTAACCAACCTTTAACTTGGCCAGCTTTTCTTCAGCACTGTGTTAAATAAGTTGTTACTACTCTTCTAGATGGAATAGAGGTGTGCCAAAGCAGTGTCATCATTTATGATCTCAGTTTGGAGAGAAGAAGGAAACTTTTATTTTTTTATAGTGTAAAATGAATGCATAATATATAAAATAAGTTTATACAGGATTTATTCACATGAAGTTGTATGAGAGTTTCTTAATATACTTTTTCTTTCTTTCCAGCTATTGGCTGACAAACAAGGTCCATATTAAACGACCCAGCACTGGTCTCCTCATGTATACACTTGCCACCAGATTTTGTGATGAAATTTACCTGTATGGATTTTGGCCATTCCCAAAGGATTTACATGGAAAACCAGTCAAGTATCATTATTATGATGATCTGAAGTATCGGTACTTTTCTAATGCCAGTCCTCATAGAATGCCATTAGAGTTTAAAACATTGTATGTATTACACAACAGAGGAGCACTTAAATTAACAACAGGGAAATGCATACAGCAATAAGGCACATGTAGAGTACAATAAGAAGTCCAGAACACACACTTCATCATAAAGATGTTGTGGAATGGCAATGAGATCCCAGTGAGGATATGTTTCAATACCCACTAAGCCATCGGGAAAAGGAATTTTATCAGAAGTACATAACCAGCTATTATACCTGTAAAGTGCTATGTAACTAAGCTAACTTGACTGCAAAGGTTCAAGTAAGTGCCACTTTCACTAAGAACAAAGCTTGAATGTATACTTAGTAGTGTTTACAGGATCCAGTGACACATTCATCATGCATTAAAGAAGAAAAATACAGCCTACTTACTGCTGACTTGCCACTGTGGTCAGACAGCCCACAGAAGAAATCCCCAGTGGATGGAAGATTTTCTTAAGCAAATAAACTGGGCTATGGCAGAAAATATCGTGGTGGAATCAAGTAGAGAAAGTGAAGTCCATAAGATCAAACAAATCAGTAAATGCCTTCACTCAGAGGACTGTTTCTGATCTTGTATTATAACCTCAGCTTTTGTTGCTATTTTTCTTATTGCTGTTGGTTGGGTTTTGTTGCTTTTGAGTATTGGAGCCCTTACAGGATTTTGAAGATGTTATGAATAATTAAAAATGTATATCTTATGGATTTGTCTTAGGAAAAAAATTAATAAGGGTGGGAGGGTAGAGGGAAACATCAAATATTTTATCAGTTGTTATTGTGTTGTATCCTGCTGTCATACAACCCTTAATGTCCCAATTGTTTTTCTAGTTACCGCTGTCAATACCCACTATGTGGAACCACTCAGAGGTCATTTTGATCCATTTTTAAAGAGAAGTTTTTCTGTTGTGTTCAAATATGAACACATACGAGAAGGTGCCTTTATTTTTGGTACCAAAGATTACTCTAATACACAATTTTTCCTTTCCTTGAAGAAATGGTGTAGATTTAGTATGATGTTTCTTTGCTGCTGAAAGGAACATATTCTTTATGTTATTTACATTTTTGAATTAAGCATCTCAAAGCAAAACCTCTTTATTGACTTTGCATATAGAATTTCATTCTTCAGGAAAATCTGCAGAGGCAAAGAAATTATTTCATACATTCAAACACATATATATACAATTTTTTATTCCTGATTGAAAGTAAAACACAAAGTCTAAAGGAACTCAGGTGACATTGAGACACATCTAAAGAAAAAACAAGACTTAGCCAATTAAATAGAAAATAAAAGAACTGTAGATCAAACAGTTCTTTTAAAACTTACATTTCTAATAGTGTTGGATGATCTCTCTATTATACCTCTTTTGCATCAGCTTGATGTTTTCATATGTAATGACTGAAATAACACAGAGCTGCATTATCTCACAGTGATTTTCTGAGCATCAGTCTTGTTAATCAACAAAACCAAGAATTCTTTCACTCTCTTCTTTGAAAAAAGAGAACAAGAAATTACAGGAGGGTAGGACAGGGTGGAGTGTTCAGTACAGTATATACTAAGATACAAAACCTCTCTTTATATGATATGTTTAATGCTAATGGAGCAGGTAAATGACGAACACCATGATTCCACCATTTTTCATGTCAGGCTAGGCTAAAGAGGAGACATGCTGATACAATGTATAGGTATTTTCTTGTTATGTTTTAAGCTCTACATAAGGTTCTCTTCTCCAAACATGATACTCAGTGTATCTATTGAATTTTGATCTGGCTTGAGCAATTTCTTATATAGCAGAACACTGACAACATTTACTAGGTAGATGTGCGATTTATTACTCATTTCTCCTCTTAAGTTCACATGTATTTCATCATGCATGACTAGAGGTCTGTGATTAGGCAAATTTAGTAGCTAAATCCCTGCCTTGCAGGCAGTTTTCCCAAAAGTTGATGGGAAACAGGAAGTTACAGAATCACAGAATCACAGAATCACAGAACTGTAGGGGTTGGAAGGGACCTTGAGAGATCATCTTGTCCAACCCACCTGCGTGAGCAGGTACACCATTCTGCTATATCTAAGACAGAGTAGAGTCTTTCCTTATTCACCACTTTCTCCTTCTGAGGATGGTTTGCTTTGGCTGTATGCTAAGGTGTGTGATGTGGTCCTAGTGTGATCACCACTGAAACCAAGGCATCATGAGAAACTAAACAGCAATACAGACTGGAAAGTGTTTAAATTGTTGTTGATAAGCCAGAGGGTCTTATTTGTACACTGTGTAAACTTGCAGTTTAAGACAAGGTTATTTCCTTGATGAAGGGTGGGTATATTCTGTTCTTTCTGTTAGGCTTTTGCTGCTGTTGATCTTTTAAAACGTGTTTCATTCACATTGACAGAATTTCTACTGAGATAAAGAATTCACAGGTGCCAGTCTCACAGAAGCTCAGAGAAGCATCTGTACAGCTTTATCTTTTCTTCTAGGAATGTCTTTTCTTCTCTCAGCAAAAGCCATCAACAAAAAGGGAATTCAAGTAAACTAAAATATTAACTGACAGGTGTTTTTTTTCACCTCAGGGAAGGTTTTAATATACCAATTGATTATTTCTCTGACAGCAAAGTAGATGGAGACACTCTAATTCCTATAGTAGTAAAATAAAAGATTACTTGTGTAACTGAATAAGTGAAACCATGTAAATAGGAAGATATGAGAAAGTTTGTCTTTAGAAGTCAGCAGATGAAGAAAAATTTGGCCCAAGCCCATTGTGCAAGCTTCACGTTTGATCCTCTGTGAGTGAAGTTAACTTCAGTAACTTTAGTACACAATCCATGGAGTCCCAAGTTTTTACCCTATCGCTAAATCAGATAGAACAGCGTGATAAAGGGCAGGGTTTCTCCAACTTGGTTTGGCACAGACATGACAGTAACACATACTTCCAAGACAAAAGAGTTTGCCCGTGCCTTCTTAAAACTGGGCCTTAATCTCATCTCCTACCGGCTTTCAACCTTTAGTACTGCACACTTCTGACACCATTGAGCCATGTTCTCATGGCTCTCTACTGTCATCCACACTCATCCTTCTCATAACAGCCACCCCTCAAAATGGCACCCAGGTGTGTCTCCCTACCAAAAGCATAGAACTTCTCACTAACCTGTCTCCTGTCTCACCTGCCTTAGCTTTATCCTGAGCTGAAGTGTAATGTAGTGAGTGGTAGGTTTCAAACCATCCTTTGAGGCAAGTAGCAGTTGTAGTCTTTGACCATGCAGATTTTCACAAGCACTAGGAGTCATTTTACTCTATTGCTCTTGTATCATATGTGGAGCCCAAAGCTTATGGATCTATCTCCCTGGTGCGATTTGTTGTGCTGCTAATTGGCTGTTTTGAGGTGGTTTGTGATCACCAGTTACTGGTTACTGTAAGGTGACCTGAGGTGGGACATGCCCAGAGCTTTTCCCTTGGGTTACGTTGCCTTGGTTGTTAGCCCTCTGACTGCGGGGAATCTGTAGCAATGGACTCATTGCAGGCACCCTTTCTTACCATTCCCTTATACCTTCTGGCTCTGTATTGCCCTGGGGCTCTTTGTGCTTTTCTACTGAGGCATCCCAGGTCGTGAACAAAAAAACCTGATTATTTCCACTGTGTGACTCTTTGTCCCTATACGTGACCTGGGGCATAGCCCCAAAGGCTTACCTGCTGTATAAGGACTTTACAGTGGAATAAATTTCACCATGTGGTCCTTCACTGGGCAGCAGTCAACAGCTCAAGCCTCCATAGCTGCTTTGGATGATTTTTGTTGTTTATATACTTTCACACCTCCTGTGCTGCCTACAGCACAGATCAGATAAACATGCTTTATTAAAATTACTATTTTTATCATCCAACACTACCAACAACTAATACAAAGTAGATAGGATAAAAAGAAGAAGGATCCCTAATATTGTAATGGTATCTGCCCTGGTGAGGAACAACTGACGACTGCCCATCAGCTGAGTGTTCCTCAAATTTATCCTCACATCAGTCATATCAACTGCCACCTATGGTTCCTAAAGTGTATGTTAAGAACCGGGAGCTACATCAAGACAGCAGACAGTGTATATTTTTCTGAATATTATGGCAGCTTTACATTGAACAACATGATTTTGTTCAGATAAATTTATTGTATATTGTTTATTAACGTACATGTTTATGCTTCTGTGGCAGACGGTCTTTCATAATTCATAAAAATAATAGAGAACTATATTTGATTGTTAAGTTTTCAGCTTTGGGTCAGTTCTCTCTCCCACAGCTCTGAGCCACTCTCCAGATATAAGATCTGCTGAACCTTTCAAACTTTGGCTGGTTTACACAGCCTGATGGGTAATAAAGACTGTACCATTCTTTTGTTAAATAATATAATCAACATATGCTTGAGGTCATCATCTTTTCTCTAGTTGATGCAATTTGAAGAAAAACAGGTGTGAGTTCAGCACCTTTTTTTAGTGTTTGATCTAGCAAAGTGCTGAGCACTCTTTATGGTGACTTTCCTGGGAGAGACATGTCCAGGATTTAGATGGGGATCTAGATTAGCATATTTCAGGTTATAACTCTGAAATGGCACATTATTTATTTTTAAGAGCACTGTTACTTTGTGTAGGGAAAAGCACAATTGTTCTAAATGTAGATAAAATAAAGGAAAAGCCTTTACAGAGAGCTTCATTCCTGCACAGTACTATTGCTACTGAGCGTATGTATTAAAATTTCTCTGGTTTAAAGTATTGATATGTATTCTGTCAGGATTGTCATGTTTGACACTGTTAATATTATTTCAAGTACAGATATGGGGATTGTTTTTTATTTGTATAACTGTAAAATAAATTTTTTTCATTTTTCTGCTATATTCTGTTCCATATTCCTTTGTAACACAGTTGTGATGATATTTTTCAGTTATGTGCTAATTGTAAGGATATGCGGAAGGAGAGTGCCTGCTCCTTTAAGGTGTCTGGTCAAGGACTTTCTCAGCACAAAAGGGGATATTAAGAAAAGGAGGAAGCCATAAACAAGAACACAAAGACACAAACCTGACAGACAAATTATAAGGGAGGCAGCGATGAGAACCAAAACTGATCAGTCACACTAACTGGGAAGGATATGTGGAGTGTAGGAATGTTTATTCTAGTAGGGGACCTTGTCAAATGGGATACTAAGGAAAAGGGGGAAGCAATAAAGTATATGGAGACACAGACCTGACAGGCAAATCATAATGGAGATAAAGACAAGAAGCCAACCTCATCAGTCACACTAACTGAACAGCTATCAAGAATCTGCAGGAAAACGGGACTTTGTGACTGATAAGGATACAGACCTGAGGGTCCGGGTTGTTGGAGGGGAGTCAGTGAGACTGTGCAAACTGATGAGGCAATGTGCAGCAGAGGAAGAAAAGAGGAATACACAGAAAAAGGGCCGGTCATGTGTAAACCGTGGCTGCTCAGTACGCATGTCTGGCTGAGCCCTGCTTCTGATTGCTGCAGCCTGTCCTAACTCCCCATTAAATCTTTTCTTAACTACCTCTCTGCGTAATCTCACTTTCTATCCTGTGCGTGTGAGTGCTGCAAGGACCCGGTGCCAGCTGCTGGGGGACCATTGTGGGAGGACTGGGTGCAGCTGCTGGAGTCAGATGGGGGTTGTGGGTGCCCCTGGCCTGTGGTGTCAGCTACTGGAGCAAGTGAGGGGTCTCAGTCGCTCTCTACAACTACCTGATAGGAAGTTCTATCAAGATGAGTGTCAGTCTCTTTTCCCAAGTAACAATTGATAGGGTGAGAGGAAATGTCTTCTCAGGGTCAGGGCAGAGTCTGAGGTGAGCAGAGGGTCTAGGGGGACCTGTGAGTGTGGGGCAAGTGCGTGAGTGCTGCGGGTTTGCAGCAAGCACCAAGCTGGACCAGCCGGTGAGTTGGGGACCTGTGGGGCAGGCAAGGGGATCCTGGATCAGGGCAAGGATGCCGGGTAGGGAGAGGGGCTGTGCTGGTACTCAGGGGATCAGCGAACATGCATGTGCTTGTGAACCCGGAGGGTGTTCCATGTGTGATGCACTAGTGACCTTCTGTCTCAGCCAGCCCAGGAGGAGGAGGGGGCTGGGCTGTCTGCCCTTGTGTTTGTGTGAGTTGTCTATGAGGGTGCTGTTGGAGGCTGTGCCTCCTCTGTGGCAGTGCATGTGACCAGATGTGTCAACGTCCTCTGCATGTGTGTCTGTGTGTGTCTCAGGGACACATGCTCAGCTTCGCTTCTGGTTGAGCCTGAAAATGGGAAAGCAGCAGTCATGTTCCTCAGCCTGGGCAGAGACCCTGGGGGACTGGGCACAGAGCTGGGCTCCATCAACTGTGCAGGAGAGGTCCTGGCTTGAAGTGGCTGGAGGAGGCAGCCACTCATAATGGCCCATTAATACAATCTATTATAAAATGTTTGAGATGGTTCACATGAGAGCAAAACTTACCCAATGAGGGCCAGAATTAATCACACAGAATCTCTTTATACACTTCAGAATTTAAAAGAAAATTAAAAAATAGCTTGTAGAAACCATATACAATACTGCAAAAACCATACATTAAGCTTTAAAGCCTATTATTCAATCAATATCAGATTTTTAAACCTTTACTAGCCATGCTGTAAGAGCAAATACACAGCTCCACCCTGTCTATAGAAACTAGAAAAAAACCCCAACCTTTTCCATAGTGCATATGATATTTTTATTCTATAACTGCAGATTCAGCCTTCACTCACTGTTGGAGCTTGTCTGTACGTGAAAATGCTATGACATTCAATGTTTTGCTAAGCTGTCTTCTTTTTCATGGCACAGGCGCAAAAGGCCATATTTTGCTGAATCCTGCTTATAGCTCTGTAATATTAATTAAATTATTTTAAATTATTATCCATTTGGGGGGGAGGGAAGTGCTGCCTTTTGATAACTTACTACAGCAAAAATATAAGCGTATCATTCATAATCAGTAACTGTGTCCATGAAAAATTCTTACACTGTAATGAAGACCTGCTTACACTGGCAATATTCAGCTGGGCTTTCTCCTGCAGCCTTTAACAGTGGCCTTCTGAGCCCCACCTTTCTGCCTTCTTATCTTCTGTTTGTCTTTTATGATCCAAAATAAATACATATATAAATCAAGGAGACTTTTGCACCATTTTCTTATTACCAAACTTTGAAGATATTTGATGTGGTTCAAGTGCTGCTGCTAAGAAATATGATTAACAGACTCCTTGTCAAAAGCGTATTGTCAAAGGAAGTATAAATTCCTCTTCCAGATTAGTTGTCCCTTTATGGCACTCAGATGATAACAGAGCTAGCCAACTGCACAGGTAGCTAGTCAGCAAAGTACAGAGGTTGTGGTCTCAAAGAAAATGAATAATTCTTTTCTGGAGATTAAAATGTTTTCCAAGGGAAGTGCAATGAGAAACATAAAATTACAAAGATGGAAGAAGTGTCCACTCTAAAGGAGACATCATTGATTGAGTCTCAGTGCTCTTTGATTGTTTAGAACAAACAGGAAACATCTCTCCTTAAAAGATGTCTGTTAATTACAAGTCAGCCTCTTAGTTTCCTCACAGTCATTCCACGTTCTCTAGATGGTTGTATGCATACTCTGGGTATTCTCACCTTTTCCACTCATTTTACATTGCCATAATTTGAGTGGAAATAGTGGAGTTTATTCTATTTAGTGCAGAGTGTGTTTAAAATAAAATGGTGTGTAGTCTTTTGGAAGAGTGAGGAAAAACAGGGCTATAGATATATGCCAGATATTACCTGTACATCAAAGACTCAGAGAAGAAATACAGTCTTCACTCTGATGCTGTTAAATCTACTGTCTAGAGTCAGATGGGAAGTTTTGTCCTGTTTCTCATCTATGGACTAGCATCTCTTGTGGTGCACCAAGGAGCATCCTCTGTTGAAGAGCCAGGGGGCATCCAAAGACTTTTCTCCATTCTGAGAGGCAGTGTGAAGACTGAATTTCTATCCCAGAGTGGAAAATGCAGACACCTGCCCAAAATAAAACTCCCATAAAGCTCAGGCAAACATTACAAAGCAAAACATTTCCAGTCAGGAATGGCAAACTGCTGTGCTAGGACTCCAAATGCCAAAAGTACATGTATTGACATTTCCAAATATAATATAAAAAAATGTCAGTCTCTCAGCTCTTTATTTGTTCCAGAGAAAAATAAATATCAAAATAGTTTCTTTTGCCTAAACAATAGCATTTTCGGTTGTGTATCTGTGGTGAACTCAGATTTTTGTGTTTCATAAAACAACCCTTCCAGTTCTTCCAGAATAGCTTAAATGGGCCTGTTCTATTTCTCCTCAGAACTAGACCATTTTGTAGGTCATTATTATTACTGGATTTTTTTTTTCTTCTGTTTACTGTGATTGAACAGCTCTGAGTGTTACTATGATGTCAATGTGCAGATAACATACAGAGAACAATTATGAGTCTACTGAAGTAAAGTTCAACTCCTGCCTTTGAACAGTCACCTTCTAACGGACACTCAAAGGCATTCCTGGAAAAAACCCTGCCAAAAGAAAGCCTATTAACACACTGGGATGCTATCCAGGAGTTGAGCCCCAGACCAATGTAAAGCTGGGGAAGTAATTAGTTCCAGCCTCAGAACATTCATGGAGAGTCAGCCAAGGCCCTGACTGTCTGAAAATATGCTCTGTACATAGAAGGAATCCTTCCAAATAGTCACTGTCATCCTTGATGTTAATGTATATCTCTAAGAAATGCTTTAAGGAGATGCATGGTTTTTGTAGCTGGCCTTCTTGCCTCAAGTTATTAAGTAATCAGGAAATTTCTGAAATCCTGACAAAGGTAAATGCATGCTAACACGTGCTCACAAAGTGTTTTGCTACTACAGAAGTGCTGGAACAGGCTGTTTTCCTGGATGGTAGCAGGTAAGCAGGTACAAGCTCTGTGTTTACTGGTGCACACCTTTTTTCAAACAGTACCTTAAAAAAAAACCCAACTTCTTGATGAGCTAGCTGTGCTGTTCCGGTAGTGTTACTAAGATTTCTTTTGCTTTCTTATTACCTCACAAATATTATTCTCAGTAGCTTCTGTTCCTTTCAGAGATTGACAGCCGCTATTAAATCCAACTCCACTGTCTGTTTTTGCTCTCAGGTTTCTCAGACTCATCTTCATGACTCAGCAACTGTTCTGGAGCATTGAAATCCTTGTCTCCATCCATTGCTTTGTTGCACTAACAAAAAACAACTTCAGGTTCGGTAAGTTCAAGAACAACATCCGAGCAGGCGGTTCCCACATTTTTTTCCTGCATAATCCTCTAACTGCAGGAAAGTAAGAGTCAAACTGAAGATAAATGACGTTATGAGGGTATGAAGATAGCAAGAAAAAAAAACAAACAGTAACAAAATAAGAGGAGATGCTTTCAAATGTCCCTCTCCTGAACACCCAACGGAATGTCATTCACCCTTTCCTATGTGGGGTTCTCCATTTGCTCTCCAAGCTCTCTGTTGTTACTCCAGCTGAATAATGTGAAAGTGCAAGCTGACTCCTAAATCTGTTTGTGAAGAGAGACTATTTGAAGCCTGAGGCACTGTTATGTAGCAATGCACCAGCCTGGAAGAATAGCTATTGTAGTATGGTACTCCATGTGGATGAATTGCTTCTTTTAGAAGAAGGATGGAGTAGCCTGGGCAGTGCATAATGATAATGCTCTCTGCTCTGCTTTTGCAGTGCATAGAAGAGTGCTGTGTGATACACAAACAGCATTCAGTGCTATAATAGGTCTAACTCAGTTCATCAGACAGGTGATCCTATTAGTAGTACAATGTATAAAGCCTGATTTTACAAAATTATGTCCTGAAGTAACCTCAGCTCCTCCCATGCCGGCTCGATCACTGCTTTTCCACCTTCTACCTTTCCACTTCCAGTGTCTTCCAGAGTCTTCTCACTGAGCTGCTTCTTCTTCCAATAATCCCACATCCCTCCAATATCCGCTATTGCAGCATGGGACAGAAGACCTATTTTGGAAAGGCAGGAGAAGCTCACAAGCCAGGCAAGTAAAGGTGCCTATGATGCCTATTTGCATCTATGCAAGGGCTAATATGCCCATGCTAATAAACCTGTATCCCATTTAGGGAGTCAGCTGTTCCTGCTGAGGGAGTGCAGAGTGCTACTTGTCTTTTGGGCAGCAGCAAAAGTGGTGTTCACTCTCCCTCACCTTGTAACTTAATGATTGCAAAAAAAAATTAGGAATTTAAAATATCTAAGACAGCTACTCTTCTAGCAAATGTGGCTGAATTTGATCAAGGGATTATTACAGAATCACAGAATCGCTTAGTTTGGAAAGGGTCTCTTGAGATCATCTAGGATCATCATATCATCCTGCTGCTCAAGCTGGTTCAGCTAGAACAGTTTGCCCAGGACCACATCCACTTGGGTTTTGAAAGCCAGCAATGATGGAGACTACACAACCTCTCTGGGCAGCCCGGTCCTGTATTTGGCCACCCTCACAGTTAAAAACAAATTTTCTTGTGTTCATATGGAATTTCCAGTTTTTAATTTGTGCTCATTGCCTGTTGTCCTGTCAGTGTGCGCTAGTGGGAAAAGCCTGGTTCCCTATTAATTCCCAGCCGTCAAGTATTTATACACATTGACGAGACCTCCCTGAGCCTTCTCCAGACTGAACAGTCCCAGCACTTTCAGCCTTTCCTCAGTCCCTTCATCTTCTTCATGAGCCTGTGCTGGACTCATTGGCTAAGTTGTTAGGATCAACTGACAGACAAGCAGTGGCATCATATAAGCCTTACCGCCTTGGCAAACCATACTGAAGTGGGCTGTAGGTAAAGGCAGAGATATGTGACTCTAGATAGGATGGAAAAATACCTGAAGAGAATTCAGGTATTTATTTGCTCAATAAAAGTAAACCCTAGTTCCCAGTATCTACTACTATTGCTAGTGTTTGAAACCCCCTGACTGGGGGTATCAGTTGTGAAACAAAGGCAGGTGAGTAGAAATCCAGTCCATACTCTCACCCTTTCATTTTTCAATAGCTTCTTATCTGGAGCGTATCACAAAGTTTGGAAAGATGGTACAGAATTCCGATTAAGGAAAGTAACTTGCTTTCTAAGAACTATATGAGAGTTATCATGCAGCCCAGGAGAATTTTCTTGCTAGATGTTTGTGATCCACTAGACCAAAATACAGTTGTATAGCCTTAACATGGCTTCTGGCTTGAGCAGGTCTTTAAGTGACTATGTTGAAGCAAATGACTCTAGACACTCTTGTGTATTGGTTACTTTCATATTTTGGAAAGGGTATCAATAAATGGAAAATCTATTAAAAACATATGGCTTTGTTTTGATCTCTGTCTTTAGAGCTAAATAGACAAATACATCTGGAAGACAGCTTGCAGGCGAACACTTATGCTGAAAGAAGATGATGATTTGGATTTTCTCCAATTTGCTGTTGAAACCAGCTGTAAGAAAAAGAGAACTTAGTGGTTTGAAAAGTACTAGTTCTCTAAAAGTAGGAAAGATTTTTATCTCTGTATCCTGTTTATTTGTGGGTTTATTTGAATAGGACATAGCACTAGAATATTTGTTTGTAATTATTTGGCATAGAAATAGTTTGTATAAAGTATATTTCTTAGCAATTGCTTGACTTCTTTTTAACTAGCAGACAGCAAAGTGTTGATAAATTTCAGTTTCAGTTCAGTTGCTGCCATAATGAAAGTCAACAGAAAGACAGAAAAGAAGTAGCTGAATTAAGACAAATGTCCTTCTGGTTTTTATAGTACACATCTAGATGGGGTCTTGGTCACTAAACAGAGGATCTAATCTGCTATAGCAATACTCCCAGTTAATTAAAATTTATAATGGAAAGTTTTAGGATGGTGCTTTGACTTCATTGTGGGGTTGTTTTTGCTAAGAAAACACTGTACTCTTTTAATGAAGGTGTTTTCTTCCTCAGAGTATTCTTGTTTGTTTGCTTCTTTGATAATTGTAACAGAACATACAGTGTCTATATCCTATATATACCCACGAACATTAAGAGGAAAATTAGCAGAAACCTTGTAAACTGGGAAAACACCTGTGTGTAGCCAATCTTTTGTCACAGGGCAATTGCTCTATCCTCACCGAGTCACCTGTCCAGGTCCTCAGCTCCAGCTTGTTAGGCAGAAGAGCATAGCAAAGTGAAAATTGTGTAACCTGGGGCAAGAAGTCAGTAACTGTGAGCAATGCACCATTAGAATCATAGAATCATTTAGGTTGGAAAAGACCTTTAAAATTTTTGAGTCCAACTGTAAACCTAACATGACCAAGTCCACCACTAAACCATGTCCCTTTCTGCCATGTCTACACATCTTTTTAAATACCTCCAGGGATGGTGACTACTGCCCTGGGCAGGCTGTTCTTGATAACCCTTTCAGTGAATAAATTTTTCCTAATATCCAGTCTAAACCTTCCGACAGTTTCCTACTTGCAGATCAAAATCATGGAAAGGAAGGTTAGACTTGCAGGCAGTGTGAAAGAAATAGTAGATGATCTATGGAAAAAGACTTTATATCAGTCTTTGGACTTCACAGGAGATGATGGTACCCTCTGGCAGAACACAGTATGGCAATACTGTGGCTCTGAAAATCTCTGTTTTGCAGTAGTACCTTTCCGCTTAGCTGTTGAAGAGCAGGGTACAGGTTCTAATTTAAACCAATTCTCCTTGAGCTGCCTTGAAAAAATAGTAAATATTTAACAGAGTAGGATAGACAAAACATGCAGATAAATATTTACTTAATTTACGAAGTATAGAAATATTGCTGGCTGTCCAAATTAGTTAAATGGATTTGAAGCAACAGGCTAATCAATAAAATTTTTAAGCAAACTTCTAGTGTGCAAAAGGCAAAACCTGTTATTTTTGAATGCAGAATGCATTCTAAATCAAGAAAGAGCTGTAATACATGTGACTTCATACTGAGCTCATTAACAAGGTGTAAGGTATAGATCTTTTTTTATTAAGGTACATATTTTTCCATTGTTTATGACTGATCTCACCATTGAAGTGGCTGATGATGCAGCTGGCAAAGAACTCTCCTGAATGCTATTCTTTTCCTTCTCTTATGATGGAGGTGCAATCTAAAGTGAAAAGGAGGCCATGTAGAAAATAGATATGTATTAGACAGACAGCAGAGCAAAAAACTGATTGGGTAAGTATGGTTACTTCAGACTATCAACCTACACGTGAGGCCAGCTTACTTTCTGATAATGCTGTAGGCAGGATTGCTATCCCACTCAAGTAATTCTTACAATCAAGTAATATGGAAGACAATGACACTTCTGTTGCTTGACTTAGATGAAGCCCTCAGGGTCACCTGAGTCACTGACATGGCTTATACAGTGTAACATAAATATGCAGAGAAGTGGTTTAGATTTTAGCTGTTTGAAAAATAATTGTTTGATGAAACCCAATTTTCCCCAGTACTTACAGAATCACACAGAATCAC
>VZTV01114926.1:0-10252 GCA_013400875.1 Anhinga rufa
TGAGCGCATTCTGTAGAAATTTAATATATGGGATTTTTATTTTTTAAAAATACATTACAAGTATTTTATATTGAATAGTCTTTTGCTTAGTAAGTGAAAAAAAACCAGTCTCCCAGAATGCAGGCAAGTTGGCTTTAGGACAGTTAAAGAAAACAAACATAATTGTATACTGCAAAGCAGCTGGCAGCATATAAAACCAACAGGAAATACTAATACAAATCTATCTCTGAAGCATTTTTAACTATTTAAGAATGAGTAACTGACTAGACCTTCTACTAAAACAATCATAATTTAAAAGTAATTTTTGTTCATATTCTCAAGCTTATTACGTACATTTTTTTATACTATCACCTCATCATGGACACAGACAAGACTTGTAGGTAACCCTGTAGAATTTGAGTTCAAACAACAGTCTTCTGGCTCTGATTTCTTGAATTGTGACACAAAGATTCAAAGTTTCTGTGCTATACTAAGATTAAAAAAAGGTCAGCTCCTTCCAGGAGAGGCCAGAGGCAGAGAATCTCCCAGCGCCCACAGAGGAGAATTTAAAAGCTTCAAGGAAAGAAATGGAAAACATACAATCCACAATCAACTATGGAAATAACACAGAAGAGAGAGCAGAAAGAGATTTCCAGGGTACTTAGAAAGAAACAGAGGGTAGAAATGAAGACAAAAAGACGAGATTACCTTAAACCTAGAAAATAAAGTCCATTAACAAAACAATGCCAAAAGGCAAAGAATAAGGGAAGAAAATGTACGCCCTAAGCAGAAATAAGGACTAGTGAGAGTTACAGTAACAGACTCCCAGGCAAAACGACTAGGTCTGCCACTTCTTACTGGAAAGACACCTTCTAAGGAATCTCTAAAGGACTTGGAAATTTCAGTTTAAAAGGATAATATTTATTTGCTAATAACCTCACAGAGATGAGAGAATACCATATTTTTTACTTTGCTTCTGAGACTGGATGAAGACCTTGAGAAACAAAGGGAAACCCAGAGAATAATTGCTGTACATTTCCAGCTCAGTGTACATGAGACAGTATAAAACCACAGATTACTTTCCAGGGCACAAAAATGAATGTTCCTGCTTGCCCTCTTCTCCCTTGGTTCCAAACAGTCACAAAATAGTCTTCTGTTACTTTAATGTGACAGGTGCAGACTGTGGGTTTTTTCCCCTTGAGTTCTGTCCTTTACCAAGTATGTACATCACTTTAATGGAAGGAAGGGGGACAAGACAAAACAAAAATCAACTTACAGATACTTATTTCCATATAACAGATACAAGGGGTGCAAAGACAGGTTGTTTCATACTGCAGAAAACCTGAAAAAAAAGCTGGATGCAGAAAAAGTTGGGTGCCTGGGTCAAAAAATCAGTTTGTTTGAAATTCTGTTCCTTTGGCACATCAGTTTACCTAAATACATCATCAACTACCTTATCTTCAAATCCACGTTTAGAAGTAAGTTTATTAAGTTTTTCTATGAAAAGTTGTTCTATGCATAAAGAACATGCTGTCAACACTGCTCTCTTTTCATCTACATTCACCTATGTTTGCACATACTGATATACAATCATGTACATAAATATGTGCAGGTTTAAACACACCAACTTTGCTTCATTTAGAATTTACCTAATCCTACAATAGCCACCTGCCTATCAATGCCTCCCAGACACATCTAAATAAACCCATTTTAATAAAGCAGTTGTAGAAGAAAGAATTATTACTGCAGCAACTGCAGGATCTGAGCCCAACTATGTATCGCTAGCATACTGCTGTTAGAGTAGCCTACAGTGCCATTTTTCCATCCCAAAGTGAGATTCCCACACAACAGTCTTCCACCTGATTAGGGCAGAGGTTGTTTATACAAAGACCCTCTACCCGTCTTCAGCATAGCCCTTCAGTCTCTCTCCCAAAAGCATCAACATTAATTCTTGCTTAATTCTTGCAACCCTCTTTTTCAAGATAACCCTGAATTAAAAAAAGCTATTAAAAACTGTAATTAACATATTCAGCAGCTAGATTTCAAAAACGTTATTCACATCTTCAGCTCTTAAGCCCTTATGTCAGGGCAAATGAGGAGATTCCAACATTAAAATCCATACAAGCTATTTAAAAAAAAAAAAAACCACAACAAAAAACATTCCTAATTTCTTTACGTTCTCTAACACTTTTACAGACTTTTTAATACTACAGTTGTGCCTTCAATCCAAGGGGGGGGAGACAAAAAAAAACCACCAACATTCCTATTTGCCCTGGTTCCACAAGGCTAACAGATGTAAAAGCAATAAGATTAGTTAATGCACAAACAGGAAATTCTATTCAGTAAAACCGGAATCATCCTACTCAGATTTGAATTACGCAGACTTCCAGGCGTTCCTTTTATGCACAAGTAAACCCATGGGACAACAGGGGTTACTTCAGTTTAAGAATAAGCTAGTGCAGTTTAGCCTAAACCTCTTCCAATTTGACTTCCGTTAGAGTGAAACAACCACGAGTGGTCAAGACAGATCTCCTCAGCTGCGACTCAACACCTCAACACCTCTCCTCTGTTTACTGGGATGCAAAGTATGACAGATGTACCCATGCACCTTCGATGGAGTTTACAAGCACATTCATACAGTCAATTCTGAACCAGCTATAGCAGCTTAAGATTTTCCTGCCTTCTAGCTGTTCAGCATTATTCCTCAACTGGGTATATATTGAAAAAAGATCACAGAAGTCTTCCTAATTGGGTTCAGTCTGACACTACTGAGCTGCACTCACTCATCTACTGCCAGCTACGTTCTGAAGCTCTGAGAAACCTGAAAACTTTCAGAACATCATCAGCAAACAAATCAAATCTACGTGCCCACGAAGCCGAGAGAAGCATCTACATTTACTACTGCATTACTCTCTTAAATGGTGGCTAGGAGGATGGATGTTTCCATATTAACTATCTCTCAAGTCAGCTTCCATCATTAGCATGCACTTTCACTCTCTTCATAGCTCTTTAGAGAGTAGTAAATTTTAAGAGCTGCTGTTGTTATTAAGGACCTGAAGGGCCATGAAATGGGACAACTCTACAATTTAAAAAATTTCCATTTCTCATTGTTCGGAGTGTAAGGACCAGGGAGAGGAGTGAGCAAAAAAAATAAGCTCTACAAAGACCAATGTTCTTTGCCTTGCTTCACATGTTCTCTAAAAATTGAGAAATGTCTTACAGCTGAAAGAATTGGAAGGTCCTTTCGAACCAAAGAGGAAACTATTAAACTGAACACACCTTTACAGGAAGTCCTGGATGTAACATGTGAAGAAATGTGTGAATGCACACATTTCTTTTCAAACTTTTCACAACATCTTCAAATACAAAATAAGCCAAAATCTCTGGAATCCACCGTATAAATTAATTACTTCATTTGAAAAAGCAGCTCCTGCACTCCTCCTTACTCTAGCTTTCACCAGCCAGGCATCATTCACCCATTCTTCCCGATACTTGGTTTCCATAACATTCAACTTATACATGAAACTCCAGAGTTTTGCTTAAAAAAAAAAACAAATCAAAAAACATAGATCAAAAATGAAACAAAAAACCCTCCCACACTCTAACACTCCCCTTGGTGTTCAGAAATACAGCAGCACTGTATTTGTAAAAACAAAGGGAGAAAATCCTTTCATTTGCATACATTAATCCAGACAGATGCGATGAGATCCTAAAATTAAAAAAGTGTTTTCTGACCTAAAGGAAAAAGGCTTTTCCAGCTTCAGACTTTAATCAAAGCCTGGTCAAAGCTCTGTTCCAAACAGCCTGATTTTCCTTTTGAGCTTAAACCAATTTCCATCTATTATTTTAAGGAAAAATGTACCAATGAAAGCCTCGCCACAGGAATCTTTAGCCCACTATGTTTAAACAACTCCAGCTGGTAACTTCAAGTCAGCAGTACACAAAAAATTAACAGGATGCCTTTCCTCTTGTTCTTTGCTCAATTCTGTGCATCTTTGATCTAGTGTCAATGTTTTTTCTCTTCTCAGGATACCTCTCATCATTCAATCACTTAGAAAGAAACCATGGTAGAGAGTAAACTTCAGAAGACCACAAGAATTTCCAGAAGAACACATTACCTGCCAGATGAACACAGAACTGCTTTTTGCAAAAGAACACTTAGAATACCCTCCCCTTGTTGGACTCAGTGTAACTCTGTGTAGTTTTAAAAGCTGCAATGCAAGATACATATGTAACTTGCTTGTCAAGGAAAATATGACTGCATTGTTTTAAAGGTTCTGACAAATGTGAATGTGTTAGTCTTAATACATTAAAGGATTTTTTTAAATTTTTTTTTTATACTGAGAGTAATGAATTTGTGTTGCCAAAGAGCATAAATTCACTATTAGAGGTAATTTAGGATCTAAATCCTCAGAAAATCATATGTATTAGTCTACATTAATAGTTTAATTTAATACATTAATTAGTCTACATTAAAAGTTAAAAATTTAACTGTGAAGAAAAGGTACCTGTTACTCAGGTCCATTAGCTTTCTAGCCATTGCAGCAAAGTCTTCAGCATGGCCTGCACAGAGCAGGCACGTTTAATACTCAGCCACCAGCACCTCTACTTCTATAATTATTAGTCCTTCTCAAAGGGCATTGCTGGTCCTTCTCTGCCCTCAAAAATGGCAATTAGAGTTCTTATTTACCTTTCTTCCTGAAAGGCAATACATATAAGTAATGGCCTACTAAATTTATGATCAATATTAAAATAAGCTTTATTTTTTTTAAAGTAAAATTTATTGATGATTAATTTCACCTTCAAAAAATCTCTGTAGTTAAAGCAAAAAACTAGAACACGATAGAAGTTTGATAACCAACTTAACTTTTTACTAAATTTATTTTCAATAATTTTTTTCTAAATACATGAGTAATAAAAATTCTATCACTCATAATGCATAATTTTTTTCTATAATTGTCATGGTTTAGCCCCAGTCAGCGACCAAGCACCACGCAGTTGCTCGCTCACTCCCCCCTGGTGGGATGGGGGAGAGAATCGGAAGAGTAAAAGTGAGGAAACTCATGGGTTGAGATAAAGACAGTTTAATAGGGAAAGAAAGAGCCGTGCACAAGCAAAGCAAAACAAGGCATTCATTCACTGCTTCCCATGGGCAGGCGGGTGCTCAGCCATCTCCAGGAAAGCAGGGCTCCATCACGCGTAACGGTGACTTGGGAAGACAAACACCGTAACTCCAAATGTCCCCCCCTTCCTTCTTCTTCCCCCAGCTCTATATACTGAGCATGACACCATACAGTGTGGGACATCCCTGGGGTCAGTTGGGGTCACTGTCCCGGCCGTGTCCCCTCCCAGCTTCCCGTGCCCCCGGCACAGCACGGCGAGCTGAAAAAGTCCTTGACTAGTGTAAGCGCTGCTGAGCAACAACTAAACATCTCCGCATTATCACCACTGCTTCAGCACAGATCCAAAACACAGCCCCATACTAGCTACTACAAAGAAAATTAACTCTATCCCAGCTGAAACCAGGACAATAATTTAATAAGTAGTTTAAAATATATTTCTGTACCTCAGGGTTCTGAACCTCTGGCCTTGGGCTGTGTTTAAGCTGGCAGGACAATATACACCACCTCTTTTCAGTATTTCTATGTAAGAAGCAAGAGCAAGCTGCTCTCATCCCTTCCTGGCAGCGATTCAGGAACTAGTGCACTGGATACACCTGCCAGGAAGCTTTAGACCTGCTACTCATGCTCTGCATGTAAGCAGTCCGGCCAAAACGGAGGGGAGGGCCTGGGGCTGACAGACCTCCCTGCAGCCAGCATCAGCAATAGGAGTCACCCGCTGCCCTAAAGATGGGGCATCGCTGCTGCAACACAATAAATTTAATTACTGGATTTAAAATACACAACTCATCTACATTGTAAAATATTTTATTAATATTCATACCTGAGTCTTTCTTGTTCCCTTTTCCACCCTCTCGGCTCTTTTTTAAAACTGCCTTTAACATTTTAATTGTTGCTCCTAAAGGACAACAGAAAGAAACAAAAATAAATGCAATGTTAATAGCATCCATTCACACAAAACCAAACAAAATAAAGATAGGATCAATATAAATAAAACAGTGAGGTAATCAGAAGAAACTTTTTGGTAGTTATATTTATTTTTTACAATACAGCTTGGTTAAGTAAAGCCCTGATGCACAAGGAATGTTTTAATACGTGAACTAAGCAATTAGAGTTCACTGTCTTCTTATACAGGAAAAAAAATACAGCATTCTCCACATTCCACAGAGAATTAAGGTTACAAGGCTAAACCTGTATAAGTTACTATAAGACACTCTGGCAAAAATAAAACATAAGAAAGGTCTAACTCCTGAACGGAGTTCATCAGCACAGCTCGGGGAGCAGGTAACACACTGGAAACCTGCTATCAGCTGGAGACTCCAAACTGCAGGAACGTAAAACAGACAGGTGACAATGGCACATGGTATCACCACACAACTGTTCTTCATCTATATGCAACGCACTGTTGACCAACATGGAAAAAGCTGAGCAAAGTCCCTAAATCACTGCACTGCTATGCACATGCCTATGTGCCCCCATATCCATGCCTGCGAGCACACTCATTTCTGTCTTCCACATCTCAAGGTTAACAAGCAACTTCAAGTGAGCAGCTTCAAGTTGCAGATTTCAGATGATTACTAATTATAAGAAAAAATATATCTGGGATGTGAACCTAGAAGACAGTTAAGTTGTTTCAGATAACTATCTTCAGTTACAAAGCAAGGAAAATGGAATGAAAGGAATTATGAAGAACACTTTTCTCAGAAAGCTTTCTGGAACATCTATAAATTCTAATTTCATTTGTTTTCTCTATTTAAAAATTCCAAAGATACCTCATTTTAGAAAACTTGCAGTACAGAATATGCAACAAGGAGAAAAAAAGTAATCTGACTATGCTGTCTTATGTAATGGATTGTCATAAAAACCACCTGAAATCAACAGGAAAAGCAAAAATCTTCCATCCAAAAAATATGGATTCCTCAGAAAGTTCTCTTCTTTTTATGAACTAAAGCAGGAAAAGGAAAATCAGTACAATAGAGCTCTTAAGCTTCTATGAATAACCTGAAGCCCATACAACTAATACTAATTAAAAAACTGGGAGGTTTCGAGAGCCTGTGGTGTATTCACTGCACAAATCCCTGGGTCAGTCCCACACAGGTACAGCTGTGCACACAAACAGCTGGTTTTCATGTGGCAGGGTAAGATCTCAAGCAAGCTGTACTGACAAGTTACACTCCTTAGTATCACACACCACAGGGCAAGCAGGCAGCAATCTTCTATGCTCTGCATCTTGGGCAAAGTATCTGCTAAGGATTACACACAGGAAAATAAAAAAAAAAAAAAAAGAAAAAAACTACAAACGTACTCTGCTAGTACTATCTCTCTGCAAACTACAGGAGTAAAATAAGTTGAAGTATTTTCAGGTGTTTTCCAAAGAATGTAAACTAAACAGCCCTCCTGAGTTGCAGCATTAAACAAAATTTAAAAAGCCCACAAAAACACCCTCAAAATTGGATCATCTAACTGAAAAATTAAATAAACTAAAAGGAAGTGAATTATGACTATTTGTGGAATACAAAGCATAAATAAATTTCTGAAAATAAGCATCATTATACTATACTAGAATGTTGAATGCCAATTGGGAAGAGTGAAGCTTATTCTGTAAACATATACTCTATGTGCTTATAATATCAGTGACTCAATATCAGTCATATTCTATAGGCAAAGGCTGTGTGCCAGCTCTCAACCTATCTGTCCAGATTACATTTATTACATTGGTAATAAAGGCTGGATTGAAAGAACATGGTTAACACTCCCCTGAACAATGCTCAATTTTTTGAAAATAAGAAAATATATCCTAAAATGCAACCACAAGACCATGAGAAGGAAAAACTAAATACAACATGAGGAAACACTCTCCCTTCCTTGCTTGTCTGGATGAGCTAGATCCAGGGACAATCTACAACAGCAAAGAATTTTCTGAGATTAATAAAAAGCACTGACATCTAGAAAAAGAAGTGTAAACTGGAACAACCTGAACCAAAATGTAACTGCAGCCCTGGCTACTTCCTTTGAAATACCATATACTTCATGTCCCCCAACAGGCAATTATTGTGGGGATCACTAAGTACTGTATCTCCATTCTCACTCATCATGTGTGTTCCCCAATCATTTCCCCTCTCCCAGTACTTATGCCTTCTAGCTTTGCAAAGGAAAAAAGCAGCACTTCTCTATTACACAACAGCTTTCACAAAAAGCAGTAACAAGGAAAAATGACAAGTCACATCTTCAGGTACACTGTTACAAAAAAAAGGAAGAATGCCTTTTCGGAGAGACTCAGACATGGTCAGCTGGAAACAGCCCATCTAATGATACGAGAAAACAAACCACTTATTAAGTTGTATGAAGACCAACACTGCCTTTAAAACAAAGTCATCATTCCACTCTGTCTGGTACTAATGAGGCCTCTGGAGGTACCCACATCCCATTGTGGGCACCAGAATTCAGATCTGGACCAGGTGGAGGGAACAGAGAAGACAACGCCAGAGATCAGAGGTCTAGACACTGCAACTTAAGAGACTGAAAAGGCTGTTTAATTTTAAGAGCAGAAGACTCTCAGACACCTAATTACATTAGCCTGTTATATATTTTAAGACTGTTAAACAGAAGCAAACAATCTGTCCTATATATCAACTCTTGATAGACCATGTAATATGAGTCTGCTTTGCAGCAGACAAAACTTAGACACTTAAGAAAAAAAACTTCCGAGCAGTATGGACAACAAACTATAGGGAAGCTTCCAGCCCATAAGGAAAGAGTGGAACATTTATCTCTGAAAAAGACATCTGCAGGAAAACACACACACAACAACTGGTGGTGGCTGGAGTAAGATGTGTTAGGCTGAGGATGACGATCTCAACCACTAAACCTATGTCATTTGCATGACACGGGTGGTTGGGGACAAAACCAAAACAAAATCCACAAGACAAGCCGTACACCTCACAAGCTTCTACTTCAGGCATGAAAAAAAGATTGTAAACTTTAAACCTTATTTTTCTTCCAATTCTATCAGAAGTTGTTTAATAATGGAAATCTACATCAGCAGTAAAAAGAAGACTAGGGATACAGTGGCCCTGCTGCTGAACGAGGCAGGGGCCCTGGTGATGCAGGATGCAGAGAAGGCAGAGTTACTGAATGCCTTGCTTACTTTGGTCTTCACTGCTAAGGCTGGCCCTCAGGCATCCCAGTGCCCACAGGAGAGAGACAACATCTGGAGAAAGAGAGATTTCCCCCTGTCTGAGGAGGATTGGGTCAGAGGTCACCTAGGCAAACTGGATCCTCAGAAATCAATGGGCCCCGATGGGATGCACCCACGAGTGCTGAGGGAGCTGGCAGAGGTTCTTGCTGAGCCTCTCTCTATCATCTTTGAAAGGTCGTGGAGGACAGGAGAGATGCCTGAAGACTCTCACTCCAATCTTCAAAAAAGAACAAGAAGGAGGACCTGGGAAACTACACCGGAAAGGTGATGGAGCAGCTTATCCCGGAGATCATCTCCGGGCACGTAGAGGAAAAGAAGGTTATCAGAAGCAGTCAACATGGATTCACCAAGGGAAGATTATGCTTGACCAACCTGATTCCTTCTATGATGGGGTGACTGGCTGGGTCGATGAGGGGAGAGCAGGGGATGTTGTTTACCTTGACTTCAGCAAGGCATTCGACACTGTCTCCCATCACACCCTCATAGCCAAGCTAAGGCAGTGTGGGTGGGATGAGTGGACAGTGAGGTGGATGGAGAACTGGCTCAACAACAGGACCCAGAGAGTTGTCATCAACGGGGCAGAGTCTGGCTAGAGGCCAGTGACCAGTGGAGTCCCCCAGGGGTCTGTACTGGGTCCAGTCCTGTTCAACATATTCATAAACGACCTGGATGAAGGGATGGAGTGTAGCCTCAGCAAGTTCGCCGATGGCACCAAACTGGGAGGAGCGGCTGATACGCCAGAAGGCTGTGCTGCCATCCAGCGAGCCCTGGGCAGGCTGGAGAGCTGGGCCGAGGGAACCTCATGGGATTCAACAGGAGCAAGGGCAAGGTGCTGCCCCTGGGGAGGAACAGCCCCAGGCACCAGCACAGGCTGGGGCTGCCCTGCTGGGAAGCGGCTCTGCTGAGAAGGCCCTGGCAGTGCTGGTGGGCAGCCAGTGCCCCTGAGCCAGCGCTG